>CM060876.1:1035190-1060190 GCA_030737845.1 Acorus calamus
CGAGTTCCACTTGCAGGACCACTGAACAATAGGAGTAGTAGAGAGAAAAAAATTTCAAAAAAATAAAAATAAAAACAAAACTATTGATTATCAAAATTGTCCAGCGAATTGTGTTGCTTATAGGTAAATAAAAAAAACTAAACATTAAACATTTTCCCACAACACTGACTTTAAGCTTCACAATAAGATATCTCATTCTAATAGATCAAAAAAGAAGGGTCAATGCATTATATAGATTAGTAATTTATGGAAATAATAACACTGGCTGCATCAACGGAGAAGCTCTAATATAAATTTTGCATATTGCAACAGATGAGTAAACACACCTGGCATGCAGAATAAAATATTGGACAAACTTTGATGTGCTCCTCTCTTTCAGATAATTGGCAGTAATTCCAGCACCAAGCTGCTAGTCTGAACAAGCACAGAATCATTACTTCATGAGATGGGAGGATCTAACACTTGAATATGAACATAAAAAAATGAATAGATCACACACCTTTGCAGTATTCCGACAACAAGTGAAGTTGGTAGAAACTTTCCTCGAGACAGAAAACTTGAAAGATATGCAACAGAAATAATCCTACACACATAAACAAGATAGTTATCTAATATGTGCACAGATTAATACACGATATTAGAACATTGTCATGATGCACTGCTTGCTTGCCACAATATTAATGTGCAATATTAGTACACGATACACAAGATTACAACATAAACTTCTTTGATCCTACACTGCTTGCTGGTTTGCCACCCTAGATGGTATGTGAAAAAAAAACAATAGAGAAGAATATTACATGTCCATATATTTTTTAACCCTCATTTGTATGCCTCTGTGACAATGCGGGGAGGACCATAATGAAGGTGGGATCACTGAGTCTAAGAATCTATTACTGCCTCTAGAGTGCAGTCAGTGAGAAATATAACAACCTCATCAGAGTTGTCCAACAGAAATGAACTAGAGTTGTTGGGAGTTGGGACAAGTCGGCAACATAAAACGTGAATTCATACGCATACACACAGGTATATGGACATATTTAACCTACACATTTATCACCCATTCATCATATTTCCCATATAACATATTAAACCTAAAACCATCATTGTTTATAAATGAGAAGCATTGCCAACTAGATCTATGGTAAATCAAACCAATTATAGAACAGTGGCTGAAATTGGCGCAAACTCAAATAGACTGGCACGTGAAAGATTAGCACTTAGCAGAAAAGGTTGTAATAAAGAACAAATGGAAGAAGCATATAACCCTAGGAGAGCAGAAGCTTTAAATCAATCTGCTTTAAAACCAAGACACTAAAAATCTGTAGGTGACTTGGATAACTTGGCCAATAAACTCAAATAGGAGAAGTATTTGGTCAGATTGCCGAATGGCTTGGGTCATTACCCGGTCAATTTTTTCAATTAAGCTCAATTTTCACTGACAACTTTACAGTTTGCCTAACACGCTCACATGACAGATGAGATCTTCTATTAGCTAATATAAGAATTAAGTTTTTTTTGTTTGCTTTAAATTAAGGTCTCATGAAGCCATTTTATTTTTTACTGGACCCAACCAGGATTATTTGAGACTTGAGAGCTTGAGAACCTTGAAGCCAAAATAAATCATCGGAGCACCAGAAGAATAGATGTGGAAAAAGAAAGAAGGAAATCCATTGCCAAAAAAAAGAGATGGGAACCACTAAGCTTGTGGGCAATTTCTTCCTTTAAAATTTTTTCAATTGCTTGTCTATTATTATCACCAAATTATATAATATATATATCTAAATGACAAAAATATGAAGCGATGCAACCAACATAAACAAAATAATACATCCAAAGGAAGGAATTCATCAGATAATCAGGTATGCTTTATTTTTTTTCCTTTGCTTTTCAATTGTTCATTTGATTTTCATGACTTTTATACATAATGAAATCTAATCACACTAAAAAACAATGTTGAAATTATTCTTTTTTTACTAATATGCAAGCATATGGTATATCTTAGACACAATAATTACAATTATCACCACATACATTAACTTCACTTTCATTCCTAAATCGTATATGTTTTCAATAAATTCCACAAAATTCATCACGTTAATCTATTACAAAATTTTACATATAAAATATTATATCAACTCCCTCAGTCCATACTGTCTGCAATCTGATTATTAAGATTACCAAATTATTCTTGAATTAAATTAATTTCCTACACTACCATAAATTGCTTATCACAATGAACTTGGTTAAAAAGGAACAACTTTCAACCACTGGCATGGGTTGCAAATTAAGCATTGGAGCTCATGAAAACATGATAGTTGAGGGACTAAGATGACCCATTGACCCCACATTATCATTAATCTATGATATAAGACATTCATTTTTGGTTTCAGAGTAGGCCATAAAAGTCCCCCATCCATTTAAAATCTTTCCACTGTTTTTATAACAAAATTATAGGTGGCCAGCTTGTATCAATCGTGAAATCACATTGTATTTAAGAGCATCTTAAGTTTACACAAACAACTTATGGTTCTTAGGTAAGCAAAAAATGGTACCTTGTGCTATAAACGAAGGGTTTTTTCGGAGAAAGTAGGGGTGTTTCTACAAAATTATATTAAGAATATGCTAAACACATAAGCATCAGTTGAATCTCTCATAAAAAAGGATTATTAAAGATTACCTGGAAAGTGGATCACGCTCATATAAAAACATATCAGTAAGCAGGTCAGCAAATGTAATTCCACAATGTTCAGGATCCAACGAACAGGCATAAAACATAACAAACTGAAAACATAGCAGAGCAGAGTTCAGTTATACTAAATAGAGTATCAAATAATGATAACTTTAAACAAAATTTTGCACAGAAGATAATTTGCATGATCTGAAACATGGATGATAATATATATATATATATATATATATATATATATATATATATATATATATATATAAAGACCAAATAGAGCAGAAAAACTTACCTGTGCAAATTTTGACTTCTGAGTTTTCAGCATTGTCTTCTTAAATGATTCAACAAGAGTTTTAAATACCTGACAGGTAAAACAACTTAAATCATAAGAAAAAAACCAAAGCCCTCCTTGGCACTGCAATGCGAATGGGACAACGGCAAAACTATGCGGTTAGCCGGTTAGCGCACCCCCCCCCCTTTCCAATAAGGGGATCAGGGGATCAAACCCCGGGGAGCACTGATTTTCAAAAAAATACATAAAACTACATGGGGTACAACATTTTCATTTTCACCACTTCCAAACACAACATCAACATCCTGTCTAGTAGCGTAACCAAATATATTGTAAAGATGACAGTTACATTTACAACCATCAAGCAAACATAAAGGTGAACCATGCAGAACTTCATGAGACACGTATCAAAAGGAGTCACATTAGAAATCCCACAAGGAACTCTCTAGGGATAAGTAAAAAGTGTTGGCACCTTTGGCAATGAGAAACTCACCTTTACGAGCCGACCATCATCTGCACATGATTTGAGATGCTCAAATGTGATAACCATAAGCATATCTAATTTTTGAGCATATACAGAATTTTTCAAGACAAGCTCCCTTTGTCTTGTACCCTGAAAGAAAACAACAGTCACATCTTGACATCAATTTCATGGTCAGAAGCCAATCAAATCTGTATCACATTGAACCTACATGATCCATGATGAAATTACACTTGGTAAATACCTGGGTGCCAAATCCCCCAAAATCATCTCGATTTTCCTCAACATCTTCCAATTCCATGTCAAATATGCCTTTACTTGAGTCATCATGTGGGATATCTTCCGGCTTTATCTCAACCTGTAACATTCAATCTATCATATTATTTAGCATTCACTGTTAGTGGTTTGTAGGCTATTCTGTACATACAGGATTCTTCCAACTCTTGTTGGGGTTCCTCATCGCTTAAAAAAAAAAATCTTCTCACACATTGCAGACAGCACAATCTACTTACATCATAGTCTACAAGCCTATCCATCAATGCCATAAGAATTTCAGTTCCAACATATTCTCCGATCACACTCTTCTCCAGTTTTAGCATGCTCTCCACGTATATTGCAATCATCTGAAATTCAAACAGTAATATTTACATTCAAATTTAATTTGAGACAACTGAAATGCATTTTAAACAAAGCATGAGCTAATTTGAATTATGATGTCCGCAAATAATTAAGATAAACAAAAGAATCCAATGGCAACATAACATAGGAGATCATTTCCTGAATCTCACAACTACCTTCAAGTCAGTGATATAAAAAGTAGGATTACACAGGCACCTAGGCGAAATCTAGCCTGACCCACCTCATCTAGGGGGGTAAAGTGACCGTAGATTAACGGGGGATTAAATGAGGATTATACAAAATGTTTAAGTGGGTTAATCTGATTAATCAATGTTTTATTTTCTTTCTATTTATTTATTTATTTAAATAATTTTGTATTTTTAAATAATTTACATCTATGTGTGTGTGATATCTGTGCACATGTATGTGTGTATCAATCTATACATATATAACATTTATTATTATTAATAAGTGGCCTATTAATTCCCACTTAACCCTCACCTAGCTGATCAATCCCTAGGCAGCCACTAACCGCACAAGTAGCACTTTGCATTTTTACACTGGTTCAAATTAATGACATGTAACCAAAACAGTGGAATTTGTGAACAATTAAATGAAAAGTGTTTGGGTGTATGAAATAAATTAGAAGGGTACATTCTGTCACCTCTTTAGGAAAGTGCATTGGTGGCATTCTATGAAGAATTATTTGCAACAGCTGCACGCAAGCAAGAGGAGCCAGATCCGCAATGGCATGCAGGGCAGAATGCACCCGGTCAAGAACTTCCTTCTTTCTGAAGATCCAACGTGAGTGATGGATTTTCCGGGGTGGCATGAAATTGCAGACGAGCATATCCAAACACGCCTCCCTATATTTGCCATCGGTGGCCTGGAGAACCCACATAAAATCCAGATGAAAACCAGTCTCAAAATTAAAAAAAAATGAAATCTTGAACATCCACTCACCAAAAGAACGACAAAATCCACCAGAGCATCCCCCGCGTAACATCCATAGTTCCATATACTCATCTGCAGAACCTGAAAAACAAACACCATAATATTTTATAAAAAAAAAACTTCCATATCAAATGCAAAAACACTCTTTGAACACATTGGGTTAGGAGGTCTTTTACGCTCTACCTAAATTTTCTTGTGCATGTAAAATGCCATGCGCAATATCTCATGTGAGAGTGCATTATGGTAATGTATCTAAGCTATGTATACATGTTTCTTGGGAGAATGGATTTAAATAGTGAGTCTTCTCTCTCCATGGACAAAGGCAATCTTTTGCCAAACCACATAAACCTCATGTAATTGCATGTTTGTTTTTCTTATTCTCTACTTTTACTCGTCTCTCTATTTTCATCAAAACATACCGAATTAATCAGAGGTTTATGGTGCTCAACGTCAATCACCGAAATCGATCCCGCCAGCCCCCTCAAGAATGCCTGGAAACAATAAAACGTAAAAACAGAGTGAAATATATATTTCAATAACAAAAAAGAAAAAGTGTTGTCCAACCATAATAAAGAGAAGCAAAAACACACCACAAGCAGAGCCTCCTCATCCGGACCCAAATCAGTCTTCGTCGGATCAAAAACGGACGACAGTTGCCAGTAACTATCATCAAGTTCACCCTGCGATACAGGACAAACAAATTCAATCAAAAACCCTAACTTTTCGAGGCTCGAGTGATCAAAAACCGATTTTTCACCATGGTAGAAGCTCTGAGTGCTTCGCGGACGCTCGCGACCATCTCGGAGTCGCTCAGGCATTCGTCTTCCATTTCATCGACGGCGGCGGCGACTCCGTCGTCGCCGTTGTAGGGACACAATTCAGTTCCCATGGTGTACATGCTCCCCATCTCTCTCTCTCTCTCTTCGAAATTTGGGGCGATTTGAGCTCGGAAGAGAAGAGAATGGTGAGAGGTCGGGACGGCTAGGGTTTTGGGAGGGGAGGGAGGAGAGAGAAAAGGAAGAATCAGAGAGGGACGTGGTGGGTATTTATACCGTCCGATCTGTTGATCAAACTAAAGCCCTGCCCGAGCTTGTATTTGGGCCGGGCCGGTTCAACTCCAGCCCGGCCCAGATATTGCTGATACACGCAGCCCGTTTTCACAGCCGCACGCTATGATAACATAGTACATACTGCAGTCTGTTTTTTCATTTTTTTCACCATTAAAAAAAATACACTGATGCATCTCAGTACATGCTTCACTTCACATAATAGCATTCACTTCAAAAGGTGAGTAATGAGAGTGTATAATTTTATATAAAAAAAAATGGGATAGAGTACAATTGGAGCTAAATGGGCCTATGTGTATTTTTCCCATAATTAGGTACCAAATCTCATTAAATTTCAAAAAAAATTATTATTTTAATGCATATTTTTAAAATAATTTTTAAATATCAACTATTATTTAAATTGGTATATTTTTATTTTTATTTTATTATTTTATTAATGATTTGTTATTTGAATATCTATCTATCTATTATATTAATCGAAAAATATTTTCAAATGTATGTAACATAATTTTACATTTTTAATCTCAAAAACATTTATTAAAGTTTATTATTATCCGAACATAATATGTATTTTTCAAATCTTATCTTAATATTTTCTCACATATACCCCTTAAAAATCAAATATTTTCAAAATATTTCAAAAAAATTGTTATTTCAACTATACCCCTCAAAAAAGTTTAAATTGTACATAAATGTTATTTCTTAACTCAATTAAGGGTATTGATGATTTGAAAGTTTTAAATGGAAAATTTTAACAATATAAGATTGGTTAAGAGATATATATATGCAAAAATCTTTTTTTATTTATAATTTCATAACAAATTTTATTATGTTTTATTTAATAAAATTAATTTATTATTATATTATTTACATGTGCATATATATAACATTAGATAATAAATCGCATGTAAATGGGTTGAAAAAAAAAAGAGATGTTTGTTTTAAAAAATTGTTTTGAATTTTTTTTATTTACAAGCACATCGTGCATGGATTACTAACATAAGTGGGCTACAGGGATGTAAATTGTAATGGGGTTTATTTCTTTTATTTCATATAAAAAAATTTACTAGATTAAGATCCCATTTGGATCCAAGTTTAAGTGATTCTACGTTTAAAAAGCTAAAATTTTTCAAACTCAATCCAAACACATTCTAACATTAAGTTTTTCAATCCATCATCTTTAATTTTTAGGTAAAAAATCGTGCGATTGATGCTTGTGATCTAATTTTATCCATAACGTGTGTGTTTGGGTTGTGCGATTGCAAAACTGAATTCTTATAATTATAGGTTTTAAAATTGATTACGCAGGGGTTCACTTTTAGCTTTTGAAAATCATAACTTTAGACACTATTTGAAACGTATGCGGTAAACTGGTACAATTATAGGCGGACGCACAAGTTGGCTAGACCGGACTATAGATTTTATTTTAACAAAAAAAACTGAATATCCTCCCATCTATAATAAACCTCAGTTTAACCTAGATGAAATCAACCTACCAACTACCAACCCTTCTTTCTCTCTCTCTCTGTGCCACCTATCACATCCCTTCTTATTTATTTATTTATTTAATGTGTGATGTGTTTTCGTTGTTTTTCCTCTTCATTAGAACACTCAATATGAATTTTTTTAGGTTTTTTTAATGTGTTAGAATGATATTTTTGTGCGTGATTGTGATCCATCCAGGTTAAGATTTTTTTAACAAAAAAAAATCACAAATTACAATTTTTAGTTTTATATTGATCGGTGAAACTGAAAACAAATATCGAATTCAGATACATGTATCTAGATGATGTATTCATTATATCATTTATTTTTCAGACTCTGAAAATGAACAATGTGCAAAAGAAAATCTAAAACAAATTAACAATGTCAAATATTTTTTTCACAAATATAGATACACTGGAAAACCTAGATACTCTGGAAAACCTAAAATAAATAAACAATGTTAAATATTATTTTTCTCAAACATAGATAAATAAATAATCATTTTGGATTTCAAATACATGTATTTGAAACATATTTTCTTTAAATGGATTTCAGATACACTCAATGAACAATGTGTGGAAGGAAAGTTTGACTATTAAAATGTTTCATGTTTAATTTTTTAAATCAAGTTTTTTTTTTTTAACATTCCCGAGACATGCAAGGCCAACCAGCAACCATTCACCCATGCGGAAAAAAAAAAAAACCAGCAACCAGCAACTCCTTTTCTTTTCTTTTTTTCATATATGATGGATGGTATTTCAAACATTTTTTTTCAATACACAACTCACATGTATTTTTTTCTTCTTCGTGTAGAACTCGATACGACACCACTATTTTGGATATGAACTCTTAATTGCCAGAATTTTTCTTTTTTTAATTCATCTGGATTCGCCCAATTTGGAAACCTAGGTCATAATTTTTTTTAAATTTTTGTTCAATTGGAAAGTTTCAATGCCGGATTTTTGTTATGAGAAATTAATGATGATATAATTAGTTGAAATCAATTTTAAAAATCTCTAAAGGGCAGTAATGTCATTGTCTTTTTTATTATTTGAAAAAATCAAACAGAAAATCAATAGGAGAATGTCACCTATTGGGGCTCATCAATGGAGTCTAATTCTGATGCTCAGGTAGCAGCACTGTTATTATTTCAATGGATAGAATTTTCATGGAATAATTAGATTAAAATTTTAATTCTTATTTTACATGTCATGTTTGGATTGGATTTTTAATTTTTTTACTTTTTGGAATGTCTATAAATTTATTTATTTTTCATTTCTTTTATTTAAGTTTGTTTTTGAAAGACACAATTTCAATCACATAGAAAAAAAAAGCTATTCTTAAATGTTGCATAATTATTTTTTTAATCAAGATATTAAATCAGTCCACCCCAAAATAAAGTCATGGATCCACCCCAGGGCACAATAAAACTATTTTGTTACGCAATAGTTAAAGCTCTTTAACTGTGTAACCAATCGACTGTCACTATCAAAATAAATCTGGCAAATCTTTGAGAGCAACATAATGTTTGGGTATTACACAATACCTAAAGCATTCTCTTAAAATGGAGGCTAAAGCAATCAGGCTCGGGATCCATTTTTTTACAAGGTTTGGGTATTATTCAAGCCATAGTTTGCACAGATGATTTAACATTTCTTTTAAGTGTTCCAAATGGGTGGTCCTGGTCCTCATAATCAAGAAATAGTTGCTGAAACTTGTGAATGGAAGAAGGTGCAAAGCTGCCTAAAATTTTACAAGGTTTTTAGAGAGATGGTACGCGCTCCAGATGCTCTTGCACGACATGCTCGTGGAAAAGTTGAATCAAAATGGTGTTTAGAGCTTCAAGATCCAGAGATTCAGAGTATAATCGACTCTTTTATAACTTCTATTTATGATTGTATAAGTTTTGTACACAATACAACTATTGTAGTTACATATCACTTTGTAAGAGCATCTTCAACCGGGATGCATTTCTTCAATTTGCATCCCTGGGAGACTCCAACGGGCCTCTATTTTCGACTGTAAAATGTAGCCGGAGCTGCATATATGCAGCTGGAGATGAAAAAATGGAGGGCCCTCCATTTCACTATTCATTTTTCAAAAAACCCCATCTTACCCTCTCCCAATGCATACAAACTTTCAATCCTTCCATTTGTATCCCTTACCATAAATTGAATTATTAACTTAATTTAAGTTTAGTTTAAATGTACTAATTATTTATTTATAAATATTATATCATTGGAAATGTCTCGTCGAGATCTTCAAAATGAGCTTAATATTGATTAACTTACGCATTTATTTTAATTAATTATTTCATATTAATTAATTTTATATTTATTACTCAGTACCATAGTAAATCATGTCATTAAAAATATAAAAACTTTATAATTTTAAACAATTCACATAATGGTATTCATAAATTAATTGAAATAACACTGAATACATTAAGCTTGGTTTGATATATCGAACTTAAAATAAAAATATTACAATAGAATATTAGCATTTTCGTGTATCTTATGAGTTTTTTTTTAATGTATTCTACTTTCTTCTTATTGTTTTCCTTAGGGTGGATTAAATAAATCCTCAATTTAATTTGAAATTTTTTTGCTAAATTTAATACAATTATAGTAATTATTTATATATTATTTTTTTAAATGATATTAATTTAATCAATTTATATTTATTATTATATTATTATTCTATTAATTAAGTTAATATTTTAAATTAAAATAAAAATAAAAGTAAAAATGGAGGGGGTTGGAGATGCTTTGATGGTTATATATAATATGCCCAAGAGGCACCCTTACCAAGAAAAAAAACACAATAATAATGATAATAATAATAATAATGTTTTGAGGGTTATTAACCCAAGGTGTGGGATATAAGACAAAAGCGTCACCGCTTCCGATGCTATAAATAAAATAATTTAAAAACATTGACCACTTCAAAGTTCAAACAGATGGGAACATATTGGGTTAAAAAACTGGAGCCCAGATCCATGTCAAGCGGAATATTTTTTTCTTACCCGTTCAAATCCTGAAATATAATATTATAATATATTACAATTATAGTAATAAATAATAATAAAAACTCAAAAGTTTGAAAATATTTATTCTCAAACAAATTACAAGCCCCATGTCAGAACAAGTTTTATTATAAACAACCCCAACATAAATAACTAAAATATAAAATCAAATAAAAAATAAATTAATCAATTGAAATAGTATTCCCAAATAAACCAATGAATCTGTCCCCAAATAAACCAATGAATCTGTCCAAACTGAATTTATTGTTAAGAAAATAATTAAATTCCACAACCTCTCATTTTACTAAACCCAATAAAAAAAAGAAATAAAATCTCAAACAAACCCCCATATCAAAACAACTTTTATTATAAACCCCCCCACATATTCTCACCCTCCAATATCCCCCCCCCCCCAACAAAGAAAAACCCCGCGCGAACTATAAAAAACCACCATACCCTCACAAAAATTTTATTATTCTGTAACCCAAAAGAATAACTAAAATAAAATCAAATGAAAAATAATTTATTCAACTGAAAAAAGCTATTAATCCAATATAAACTAATTCTTCTGTCCAAACTGAATTAATTGGTAATATAATACAATAATAATTAAATCCCACCACCACTTAATTTAGCAAGTCCCAACCAAAAAAAGGGAATATTTAGTTTTAAATCCCCGTAAATTATAAGATTTAGCTATCGATCCATCACTTCTTCATATTTAAGTTTCAATCCCTACATTTCAATGATATATTTCTTTTTAGTCCCTAGGAGGGACCTATTCTTAAATTATTTAGTTTATTTTTTAATCCCTAAGAGGGACCTATTCCTAAATTATCATTGAAATGTTAAGGACTTAAACCTAAATATAAAAAAATGAGTGATCGATCGCTAAATCCTATAGTTTACTTAAAACTAAAAATCTCAAAAAAGAAAAAAATCTCAAAAAACCCCAAATCTAATCAACTTTTATTATAAAACCCCCCAACATATTCTCACCCCACCAAACAAAACCCCCGCGCGAAAATATAATAAAACCCCACGTCCTCCCCAAATATTTATTATTATATTTACCCAATCAAGGGAAAAATTCAAATAACCCCCCACTAAACTGTCTAAAATCTATATAAAAACTGATTTTTCATAAAATCCATGTAACACCCGGAATACATTAATATAAATCTATATAACCTCATAAGTTAAATTTTCATGGACTATTATGTAAATATTTTATCAGATTAACCTTAATTGAAAACATAATATATCAAAACCCCTTACAATTTGTTAAAAATGTGAAAAAACATTTATAAATGATGATTTTATCCCCTTTGGACAGGGTTTTATAATCTATCCGAAAGGGTAAAATCACATTTACATATGTGTTTTCAGAGAGTTATATGAATTTAAGACAGTTTAGAGGGGTTATTTGGATTTTCCCTAAAATCAAATAAACAAATTAATAATCAGTCCAAACAGAATTCATTGTTGACAAGTGACAACCTCTATTTTTAGTAAGTCCCCACCAAAAAAAAGAAAAGAAATCTCAAACAAACCCCCAAATCCAAACAACTTTTATTATAAACCCACCCCACATATTCTCACCCCCCAATACCCCCCTCCCCTGCGCGAACTATAAAAAACCACCACGCCCAAAAATAAAAATCCCCCCCAAATTTCGAAGCACCACCGCCTCTTCCCTTCAAAACCCTAACCATATATATCACCGTCCCATCTCCATCGCCGTCAAATAAACCCTTAAAAAAAAGTAAAAAAAAAAAAAAACAGTTTTTGATTTTATAAAAATTTTAATAATTTTTGTTTTATATTTTTTCGGCTGGATCTGTTCTTCAATGGTGGTTATGAACGGGAGACCTATGAAGAGGGCGAAGAAGAGGGTCCAGGCCGACCTCCACGACTTCCTGAGGTACCCGGAGTCGCCGGAGGAGGGGATGTTGTCCGGCACGTTCAGGTCCAACGTCCGGCTCTTCGTGTCCCGGTACGGCCGTCTCTTGCCGGCGTCGCCGATCGTCTCCGGTCCCGACGCCTTCGCCTTCGCCTTCGCCGATCTCGGATCGAATCATCTCCAGACGTGGCGGATCTCGTTCAGGATCGGAGAGGACGATCCGGATGAGTCGGTGAAGGCGGCGACGGTGGAACTTGAGGTCGTTGAGGAGGACGTCGCGCGGTCGAGGTCGACGTACTGTGATCAATGCCGTGTTGTTGGTGAGTATATAAACAATGATGATGTTGATGATGATGAATTGGTGATTGAGGACCCCTGACTTTGATGAAATCAAAGTCTTACATGAACATCTATAATGCAAAATTTGATTTGATTTGAAACACTTATAAGGGAAGTTTGGATGATTGTCTCTTCCACAGAATCTACTAGAACTGGATTCCTAAGAACGAATAATTCCCCTTCGAGAGTTATTAAATTGCTCCTAAAGTATTTAGAACTCTTTAGAATGAACAACAACAACAACAACAATGATGATGATGATGATGATGATGAATTGATGGATGAAATCAAGGCTGGAATCTACTAGAACTGGATTCTTAGAAATGATAGGGATGAAGAGTTATTAAATTGCCCTTATTATGACATTAATCACAAAGTATTTAGAACTTTTTAGAATGCTCAATAAAAATGTCATTTAAGTACATTCAGAATCCAAGTATCTATTTAATTTAGATTATTAATCATATTCTTCATACTTTCTTCACACAAAAATAAATTAATTTATCATTTTGATATACATGTCTCAGGAGGGTTTAATTTTTGTGTTTTCCAAATTGCTCATGATTTTCTTTCACTTAAGAGAGTACATCCTTTTTGAATTGTATTGTTTGTGTGGTTCTTTAGGATGGAGTAACCATCCGGTGTGCCGGAGGAGATACCATTTCATTATAAGAAAACACAGTGAGGACAGGGATGGGTATGACCATTCGTGTCCTTGGTGCGGATCAATGTTGCATAACTCTGATTTAAGGTGAGAATACGGTGGATTTGGAGGATTTTGGATACAGAATTTTGTATGTTTTTCATAGCTAAAATGTAACGTGTGCATGTTCTATTTTCGTAAACCAATTCATAGTTTAACTACATTGTATGCAACAAGTCCACATTGCAAAGTTTTCTTGTAAACCACATTGTATGCAAGTATGCAACAAATGCACATTGCAAAACTATATGACTTTTAATGTTAGTACCATAAAAATCCACCAGTGAAGTGACTTTCTCTTTTCCCTTTTCATATTTTGTCCTTCTCCTTGTCCAAGGGACATCTTTTACCTCTTGTCTAAAAAAAATAAATAATTAAATGCCTTTTCTTTTATACTCATTTCCTATGAATTATGAATGTACTCTTGTCGTAAATTTTGTTATTACCAAACAGAACCCATGTCAAATATTTAACAGACTCTGTGACTATGGTCTTGGACTGACTGTGTGTTCATTCTGACCTTGATTTCATGTTTCATTGGACTGTGTGTTCATTCTGACCTTGATTTCATGTTTCAGGTGCTTGGTATGTAGTTATGGGATGAGTACAGATGATGTTCAGAATTGGGTGTATCTTCAGTTAGAGGATTCTACTCACCTTCTCCATGGAGTGGTCCATTCAAATGGCTTTGGACACCTTCTCAGGGTCAATGGAAGGGAGGGGGGCTCTAAATTTCTAAGCGGATTCGACATCATGTCATTCTGGGATCGCCTATGCACGGTTCTGCACGTCAGGTGAATTTTTTTTATATTTACATTTGGCCTACACTTTTAACTTGTTGCAATGATACAATCTATAACAGAGAAGTGTATATATATTAATCCTAATCGAATATCCTCTGATTACAACAGAAAGGCCTCCGTCATGGACGTTTCAAAGAAATTCGGCATGGACTACAAGCTCCTATACTGCATGTCAAAAGGGCACCCGTGGTACGGCAACTGGGGCTACCAATTTGGCGCGGGAAGCTTCATGGTCACAGCTGAAGTCCATCGGGCAGCGGTCCAGACCCTCGCAAACATCCCCCTTGACCTTCTCTTCTCAGCCAACCGTGGATCCTGGACGCCCTTACAGAACACCATTGACTTCTACAGATACATCTCTGACCACCCGCTTTTGGTGGTGAGAGATCTCTTCTCCTTCTTGTTGAGCCTACATAACGAGAAGAGCAACAGCGTGCATAAAACAGGGAAATATGTGTTACCAATCATGGAGTTCCCAACCAAGCTACTGTGCATGTGGCCTTGGGAAGACATTGAGAGAGCGAAGAAAGCCATAATCCGTGTCCTTAGGGCCATCGGGGAATCTCAATGGGTTTCATGGCATTCACTAAGGGGAACGGCTTTTCACGCCGCTTCTGGATCGATTGATCTCCTCAATCACTGCCTAAAGGGATTGACCGGGAAGTTGATCGATGGTGGCTCAATGGTGATCAATTCTCGGTGCAACCTTGAAACAAACACCATGGAATTCAGGTTTTTGTTTCTATTGATTGATCATTGTTTCCTTTCAAGTCATGATAGAACTATTTCTGATTTCTTATACTCCCCATTACAGGCTCGAGAGGGTGCATGAGAACCTGGGCAGGTACACCCTCTCTGAGATTTTTTCCCAACTTACCCGAGATCATGTCATCCGCAACCTAAAGTTATTGTATGACTCTATCCTCCACCCGGAGACAATGCAGCCCTTCAAACCTGAAGCCACCTATGCCCTCGCGCGAAAATCTGCTGCGATTCTCCTAGATTGCAAGCAGTTCATCAAAGATTATGAGTCTATGGAATCTCCAAAAGACCACTTAACAATCCAAATATCTTGTGAGATGGAGTTGGCTGACCAGCCAAACGACTTCATAGCCCCGCCACATGAACTCCTTGTTCTGCCACTGACAGCCACGGTGGCGGACCTAAAAACTGAAGCGACGAAGGCTTTCCAAGAAGCCTACATCGCATACGAGAGGTTCCAGGTCGAACAGTTGTTGGACTTTGGGAAAATCAGCGACGACACCCAGATGCAGCTTTTGGTGGGGATGAAGGGAATGGTCCGAGTGAAAGGGACGTGCGAAGGGTTGGACGATTTTCAGATGTTCTTGATGGAGAGGGGGGTGGAGAACTGGATTGTGGACTGTTATTGTGGGGCCAAGGACGATGATGGTGAGAGGATGCTCACCTGTGACACTTGCGGCGTGTGGCGCCACACCAGGTGTGTTGGGATACAGGACAGTGAGGAGGTCCCGCCAAAGTTTGTGTGTGCAAAGTGTGTGATTGCCGCCCGGCGACCGCCACCTAAACGGGGTCGTCCGTGCAAGCGGATTAAATCCGGCACGGGTTTGTCTTGCAATCCTGTGCCTATCTTTTGCTGGTCGTCCACTGAGTTTCTTGCGGAGGCTGCAGTGTAAATCGTGTGTGTATAGTGTTCTAACAAGGGAAGCCTTTTTTTTTGTTGTAGAATTAACTCCCCCATCAATGAAATTTTGAAAGCTCACTCTTGAGCTTCTTCTGATTTATACATGTGTTTCTTTTTTCTTTTTCTTTTTTTCTTATAAATGTGAATGATTATAATGTAACGACAAAAAAACAGTACAGAATGTGATCCACAAGAATTTATTGATGATGACCTAGGCCACATATCATATCATGAGCAATAAACAGTTACTGAAAGATGTGTCACTAATGCAGGTGTGTGGCTTCTAATGGATGGTTCTGATATAGGTGGCTTATACCTAGAAATATATATGCATGTGTATACAAAAAGAAAATAAAAGGAATATAAGATGGGCGAACTTACATATATTTTTTGGTCACTCAATGTGGGAGAGTGCACAGAGACTCCTTGTCAAGATTGAGGCCCCTCACTGCCTCACACATTGCAGAGTACTTGGTCACCACTTGTTTATACAGGCTTAGCAATTTGTGTACATCTTCCACTGTTAGCTCACCTGCTTCCGCTTCCATGAACGGGTACTTCTGACCTGTAGAGACCATCAATTTAAGGCTCAAAAATATAGTTTTTGCTTCGATTAGATAATGTAAACCAATTGTGTAGATTGTTCAGAGAATATTCGATTGTTGAATCTAGTTTCAAACAGAAACCTTTCTGAACTTGATTCAGAAGTGATGCAACATATCAGTTGATTTCAAGCTACAAAAGCAACATAACTTACCAAAAGTAAGCATCTCTTTTCCATGTGTTATGGTGAAATTGTCGTTATGATCGTATGATGATGAGCTGGTTGTAGTTCCTATTCTTGTATCTTTGTTGGCCAATCTAGCCTTCTCCATATTTATCTGAAACTCACTCTCATCTATGGAAAGTGAGTGGGCATCCATGTTTACTATAAATAACTTGGCAGAGATTAGATTAGTAAGGTAATAGGCTGCTTCAGAAATAAGCTTTGTCTGCCGCCTGAAGAGCTGGATGAACTTAAGGTTTGAGTGTAAATGGGGAGGATTCGCCTGCATCAAATGAACAAAATCATCCAATAGGATCATATAACATATCACAATTAGAAACTTTTAAACATCTCTCTCAAATCAAATTGGCATGCAGAGGCAATTGCATGATGACAGTTATAGTAAATAACAACTCCTACCCACCCAAAAAAAATAACTCCCAAATAATAGCATGATGCTAGTAATCTCACAACAAATGCATTCAAAATTTTCATTCAGATGTAATGTAAACTACTATTAAGCATAAACCACATCCATGCTTTTAACAAGGAAACACAAGTTTTGTCAGCATACATATTGCACAAAATTAATAACAGGCTATCAACATCATAAAAGGGACACAAAACTCAAGGTTTCCAAGTCCTATACTATAGTTATGTGGATACAAAATAAGAAGATTATATGAAAATTCGATGGATGAGTATATCACTTCAATTATAGTTCATTTATATCATGTTAATACACCAACAAATGCAACACAAAAGGCATAAAATAAAATTCATGACTAATGACAAGTAGAGTGGCTTATTACCGATGAGAGCTTGCCTTGATGGTGACATATATAATAACAGGAAGAAACTCATCGGCCCCAGCTGGTACATGATCAGATGACATTGATGCATTGATAAGCAAATTGTTAATGACCTTGCAACAATTAAAAATGCAGCAAAGCTTCTCGCAAGGGGATTTATAAGCATTAATCCTCTGCAGTTCTTTCTCTGCAATCTGCAAAAGAAAAACCAACACTTTAGCCACAGGATTACTATATTAAAAAACTTTTCCTATTCTAAACATGAACAAATAAGCAAATAGGCCAGGTAGGGCCAGGACACATGCTCACAAATACATTTAGATGCAAATCAGTCAATAAGCTGCAGTTCACTTAAATCAAACTAATATATGGGCATGAAAACAGGATCATTCATTTTAATAAAAAAATAACATAAAAATATAAAAATTTGAAGTCTGTCAGAATGTTGTTCAACAAATAAATCAGCAGTAAACAAATGAAGCTTTAATCTGATTGACCATAATTTGCAGCATCAGTGCCAAGGATAGAAACATGTCCCAGGAAACTATTGTTAAATTGTAAAGTCAAACTTCAAAGGAAATATACCTATATTTTCCTTTTGAAGAATATTTTAGTAATGATCACCACAAAAAAAGATTTGTACACACACTCGATGATTAACCACACCTCGATCCAAAGTAAAAAAATTAGGCCTAACACTGTTTATGGATGACAAGATGTGACGGGGAAGATGTGAAACTTTGTGTGGTTAAATTTCAGTATTTGCATGCTGATAGATCACCATCAATCCAGAAGGTCTTAACTGAATTGAATCCCTTATTGGCTAAAGGATGTCACATGAGAATCCTTTGATTTCTAAAACAATTTGATTTACATTTTAATTTAAAGCCTCCCTACTGTAATGCAGCACTAAAGAATTACATCTTCAATGGAACTAATTTAAGAACAAATATTCTTTCTGAACATTGTTAGTTTGTCGCAAATGCATGGCTGTCGGTGGTAGACATGATGGCAGGATCTTTGACATAGCAATTACAGAATCTGAGTTTGGTGAGTGCTCTGGACAAAGGCAAGGAGTACTAAACATCTCAAATATTAAGTGGCTCATCCCTGTAGTATAGGAAGGGCAAGGCAAAGAGTATTGCTAGTATGCAACTAAACTTCTTAATGTAGTGCTTTTAGGATAAAAAAAAATTCCATACCAGCCAAGATGCTTCATTATGGAAAATCTCAGGCACATCCAAGTGTTCAGGTTTAATGAAATGCTGCAACAAGTATATCTTCTCTGAGATCTCCTGATCAAATTTAGCATCCTCCAGAGAGCATGCGAATGTTCGATTGAACAATTTTGTCATTACATACTTCTCCAGACCCTATAGTTTAAATAAAAACAACATAAGCACACAAGTATTATTAGAAAGTTTACACCAAAGAAGCAAACAATAAGCACCAGTAATCTACAAAACATCCATAAGAAATACACAATATAAAGCATCACTGATATAGAAGTTTGTACATCAGAACTAAGTAGTCTAACAGAGTGTTGGACTAACAAAATCTTACAGTTGTTGCTACAAAGTAAAAAGAACAAAAACTGCCACTAATCATCTGTAAGGATCCAACTAAGAATTTGACAAAGCCTTGGAAAAATGAGAATTTTAATGATCATCCACATGTTATATAACAAAGAACTCAGTGTTGTATTGTGCATGTATATTTTATCTCACAGTTCACTGTTATTTTTTCTAGCTAAGAACGCCTGAAATCAGAAGTACAATTGAACAAAATATTCACCTGAAATAAAAATGCAACGCATGAATTGAAATGAGTTAAAAAAACAAGTGCTTACTTCAACAGCATTGTCAATTTCTTCCTCAGTTGCACCAGACCATAAAGGATGATCCCTAATGGTATTTTCCATTGTCAAAAGAAAGTCTTGCAGTTGTTGACTATCGCTTTCAGCATCAGAAGCATGAAATGAGAATGACACAATGAAACTGCAATGTAAAATCTTAGCCTTTCAGTATTACTATTTTTAAGTCAAACAATAAAAAAAAAGGTACCGGTTGATAAATATCAGCAATACCCAATTATCTCCAAGAACATCATTTCCAAAACAAGATGTAAAATTTTTTATCAAATTTTTAATGATCAACATAATCTTTTATAATCCATGATCCCTTGATTAAATTTTATGTATTAATACACACTAAATAACTCAATTTAACTATGTAATTAAAATACACTAGATTCTGATCAACCCTAATTTATCCAGGATTCTCATCAAGGTAAAGACATACTATTATAAAATTAACATGATCATAAACCACATAGTCCACAAAATCATCTCATAAATACTCAAAACCCTAAAAATTTTCAACAATCAAAGAAACCCTAAAAGATCAACAATCCAAACATAATTTCCGAACCCGATCACCAAATCCAAACCCTAACAAATATTCCAATTCATTTCCCTTTTCCCCGAAAACACCAATTCAAAACCAACCACATATTCCAATCAAACCAAACCAAGAAACCCCGAATTCCACCATCATCAGTTGAAACAAAAAAAAATCATAATCGAATCAATGAAATTCTATACCTCTTGATCGAACGCACGATATCAATCGCCGCCGGGTGCCGCATCCGATGGAGGAACCCGTAGAACGTCGTCGGAGACGAAGCATGAGAGGCGGAGCACATCGTGAGATCGCTTAAAGTGTTTCGCCCTAGATCGCTTGAGAAATTCGACCTAGGTTTTGCTTTGCATTAAATTTTTTTTGTCTTCGCAGTTTAAATAGACGGAGAGAAATATACAGAGAGATTGTTAGGTGGAGAAACTATTTGAGAGGGAGTTGGAGGTCAATCTTGATCGGACGGTCGAGAGTCAACCACTGATCAACGCGTGGTTTAAGACCGGTAGATGTTGTGGGGGGGTTCGTTTATTGGACGATGGTGATGACGGGTCCATCTGATCGGACGGATGAGATTGAATCTGATCACTCGCTTATGAGCAATCACTGTAATTCGCTTATTTTATTTTATTTTACACGAAATTGTTTAAACTAAAAAAAAATTTAATCTTTGAGTCCTTCACAAAAATAATATTACTAGAAAATACTTTGTGATATATATTTAATTACACTTTATATATTTTATAATGATATATAAAACTAATTAGATGATGTATATATATAATTCTAAAATTATTAGAACATTAGAAATTTAAGACTGAACATTGTAAAAATGTAGGGAGGCTGGAAACACCCAAATAAATCAAGTCAAATTTGTGAAGTCATTTATGCATTTTTGTCATTTTTGTAATTCACTTATTTTATTTTACACAAAATTGTTTAAACTAAACAAAATTTAATCTTTCAGTCCTTCACAAAAATAATGTCTGGTTAGTTGGGTTGATCTATATAAATGAAAGCATTCCCCCATGCTCATTCATGGGGATCCATAGCATAGGGACATGAAAATGAAAAGAATAATTCATTCCGGCGGATCTAATCCATATTTATCAAATCTTGGGTAAATAAACCATTTTTCTTCATTAATCTTTGTGAATGAATTACACATGACATAAGGGACAACCCACCCAAAATAATATTACTAGAAAATCCTTTGTGGTATATATTTTTACTTTTTACAAAAAATATTTAATTACACTTAATATATTTTATAATGATATATAAAACTAATTAGATGATGTATATGTATAATTCTAAAAATATCAGAACATTAGAAATTTAAGACTGAATATTCTAAAAATGTAGGATAACTGAAGTTCAAATTTGTAAAGTCATTTATGCATTTTTGTCATTCCTGCTTTCAACATAATCTATCAGAATTGGATTTTAAGAAAACCATCATTTAAATTTCAAAGTGTAGCTCTTCTTCTTCTGCTGGAACATCATGTTAATGTTGTTTGAAACCCTTTGTTCATGTGATCATTTCTGGACAGTACATACAATCCATTTAATGCCCCCCTTCACACATTATTCAATTCATGTGGAAGGAGAATTTCTCCTGAATCCCACACCAGAAACTATGGTAAACTGCAAATGACTTTGTATTTCACAGGATTTTTTAATTAGAATTCCTATATCATCGATTCGTAGGTTTATCATCCCAGTTTTCATCGTCGTCATCAAAATCAACACAAAAAAAAACAGAGAAAATAAAAAAGGAACAAAAAGCAGGATACAGAGGAGCCCTAGTCTTCAGAATCAACACCGCCGGACCCCTTCAGGTGGAGATGCTTCTCCCTTTTCTGGAAATCAGTGAGCCCCTTCCCACTGCCAGTGACGCCAACCTTCCCCTTCGGATCTTCCGGGGATTTGAATATGCTCTCTCGTTTTCGCCCCGAGAAGAATCCAATCTGCACACAAGTGCAACAATGCAAAGTATGTAAGGGAGAGAGGAAAAGAGAATACGCCACGAACAAATGGTGGGTTGTTGGCATTACATATTTTCAAATAATCAGGCATTCCATATTGAAAAATATTACATCTAGTCATTTCTGCAGTCATATTTGCAGTCCCAACTAGTTTTTGAATCTATTTTGGAAGGTATGTACTTTCACAAAAAAAAAAAAGTATATACTCAAATAAATTGAATGACAGTTCATATACTAGGTTATCACCGCAGGAATGCCTACATGATTGATTGTGTATGAGCACCCTTACACATTAATATAATTAATTCTCTGGATTTCCAGGAAAGAAATTGTAATTTCACAAACTGCGTGTGAAATAACGGCCACACAAACCACAATATGCAGATTTAACTACATGGATTAGGATAACCTTTTTAGCTTTCCCTTTTGTTGTTTGGAACTGTTGCCAAGCGTTCTGCCTCTTGTTCTGAGTGACTTCGAGTTGCTCAAACCGCACCTTTGATTTGAATGCGTGTATTTTCTTTTTTTTGGTGGCTTTCTGCAAACACATGGGACAATTACATTTCTAAGGTCATATATCAAATACACAATGCGAGACGATATATATGTGGAGTTTGATCAGACTAACAACACAAACATTCTATATTACAGTAGGTTATGACTCATTGATAGGACATAAACCTTGAGTCATTATGATAACAAGTCAAATCTGGCTATTCGAGGACCACTGAATAGGCCACTGACTGCTGAGCTTGTCAGTGGAGATATCATTTCCACCAACACAACCAACCATTTGGAAAGTTGGTGAAATAGGTGGAGTATACTGATGAAAATAGGTCATCCCCAATGTTATGTCCAACAACCAACCAATAAAAAAGGCATCACAGACGTGTACTAATGAACTGTTAAAGAAGAAACAAAGAGCATACACAAACGAATTTGAAAAGGGCAGCTGCAAGGATGAATTATCTATTTGTGATGAGAGTGAGAGCAACTTGGATGGATTTGTATTCATTCTCAAGTGCTTCGAAATCTTTCTGGCCTTAAGGTGAACCTTAACAAGAGTAATTTATTCGGTATTCATATCCCCATGGATAAGGTAAACGTTATCGCATCTCGTTTGAATTGCAAGGATTCAGATTTTCCAACCAAATATCTTGGGCTTCCTCTTCACAGTTCCTCTCTTCAGAAGAGAGATTGGGCCCCTCTTATTCATAGATTCGGCAAGAAACTTGATGGGTGGAAAGGAAGAGCTCTTAGTTTAGAAGGCAGACTGATACTTCTTAATGCGGTTCTCACAAGTCTCCCAATTTATTTTCTCTCTATTTTCAAGATTCCCAGTGGCATTCTTAATGAGGTGGACAAAATAAGGAGATTCTTATGGCATGGCACTAAAGATGGAGGTTCGAGCCCACACTTGGCTAAGTGGGGCCTTTGTATGTAGGGATAAAAAAAAAACAGTGGTATGGGGGTTCTTAATCTTCAAAATATGAATAAGGCACTGTTGGGAAAGTGGCTGTGGCGTTTGATTGTTGATCCGAATTCGCTATGGATCCACATTATTCGAGACAAAACCTATAAGCAATGCTCGAGATTAGAGTTACTCCCTCATCATAGAGCTTCTCTTTCCAAAATTTGGAAGGATATTCTCGAGATTGTCGATGCAATTAAAGAGGAATCCATTTTCATTCCGGGCAATGGAGTTGAGACTAAATTTTGGAAAGGTACTTGGCTCTATGGTTCGTCTCCGGCTAATATTTCCGGGTGGCGTCTAATGTGGATGTCTTGATTTGTGACTCCTTTACTTGTGGGGTTTAACTCTATTAATTGGTGTCCTCGATTGCGCCGAAATTTAAATGATGTTGAAGCCAAGGAATTAACTCATCTTCTGGATCTTCTTCAAGGCGTTGAATTAAAATTGGAAGACGAGGATGTAGTGAAATGGAACTTGGCCCCTCTTCTTGGGTTCTCGGTGAAAACCCTTTATCGGAAGATCAACAAAGCATCGTCTTCAACCCCGACAGCTAACATCCATTATCTTATTTGGGGGACTCTTGCGCCCTTGAAAATAAGAGCTTTTATGTCGCTTCTCTCTCTAGACAAAGTTCTAACCAAGGTGAATACAGCAAAGTGGACTTGTGATAGTGATACTTCATGTTTGTTATGTGGTGGGGCTGAGGAGGATAGGGAGAATCTGTTCTTTAGATGCCCATTCGCTTTATTGATTTGGGGGTTGGTTGGAAAAGCTACTGGTTCGTTGTGTTGTTTCCATAACATCGATGAGATGTAGAATCTATTCTATCATAGAAAGAAAAAAGGGGATCGTAGCAATGAAGCTAAATTTCAGTGGCTAATTCCTCATGAGGTTTGTTGGTGTATTTGGTTGACTCGGAATGAAGGTCATTTTCAAAGAAAGAGGGTGTATGTGAAAAATAATTGGGCGCAAATTTCATACATGCTCAAGGATTGGGTGAAGTTGATGCTCCAAGAAGATAATCCTTCCACAATTATGGGTCATTCTTGGTTCGTGAGGAAGTGATTCTATATATGTTTTTTCGATTTGGAATTTTCTCCCAATCGAAATTTTATTTTTCTTTTGGAGATCCCTCATCTCATTTGTTCGGAGGCTTTTAATGAATAAAAGTTCCTATCCTTATTCAAAAAAAGGATCAAGTATCTAATAATGAATTTACTAAACAGGAAGCATTTCAAACTTACCACATCTTCAGGATCATCAGGTTCTATGCGAAGCTTAGCAGGTAATGTACGCGACTGGAAATCAGTTCCGGCTGCTTGGGCAATCTTCCTCTTTATGGCCAGTTTGGTGGCTTCAGCTTCTTTTTCTGCTTCCAGCAATGCATCGACAACTCCCTCTTGAATTGGCCTTACATTGCTAGGATCCACCTAATAATCAGAAAGTTTGGGCCTTTAACAGAATTCTCACATCCATGGAAAGGCAAAGCAAAAACTAGACTAATAGCCAATAAAAAAAAGAGCTCAC
>CM060876.1:1070190-1108000 GCA_030737845.1 Acorus calamus
ATATCTGGAAATATTTTTAACATATATCGTATCTAATGAAGTATGTACTTTTATAAAATGTGAAATATGTATTTAAAATGAATTGAATGATATATCATTTATAGAAATTTTTTAATGAGATACATATTTTAATATGGTGAGAGTATTTAAGATTGTCCTCTCCTTGGACCATTGATTACTTGATCTCCAAAAGGGTCGTCCTTAGAAACAAAAGGTGTTTCAAACCATATTCAGATAAAAGTGACTTTACTACATTTCCTATTTCATTCAACAGGAGCTATCGCACCCACATTTTTTGAGAGAATTGTGGGCATATTCATTCCAATAGAATTAAAATAGAACATGTTTGAATGGGAGGTGAGTGGGAAATAGATCATACAAAAACAAGTAAAAATCAGTAAAGAGGAGAAAAAAAGGAGATGGACAGTGTGACGTGAGGATAAGAGCTAAACAGAAACGATTTCTACCGCCTCTTGCCCAAAACACCACCTATCACTCAATAATCATCATACAATCCTCCTCCGATAGGATGTGATCTGCCCCACTAATCACAGTACCCCAATCCCCGATCCTTTGTCTTGTCATATCTCATAGATTTTTATAATAGAAGCGTGCACCCTTGAAGACCGAATCATTTCGCAACCTCCAAATAGCCCAAAGACATACCAGGGTGATCGAGAGGAGAATGAGCCCATCCTTGCTTCTCGCCACTTTCTTTTCATTCTCAACACCGCCTCCCATAAGTCTTCCATTGATTGAAAACGGAGCTTTCTCCCTGTGAGCCACTCGAAGATGCGGAAAATCTGAGTTGCGAATGCCAAGATCCCCCCATTTGCTTGCTCAAACAAACCGTCTCCCACTTCACTAGATACAATGTGTTACAATCCCTCGATGATCCCTTCCAAAAGCAACGACGCCTGATCGATTCCAGCCTGTTAATAAACACCCTTTGGGGCCTTGAAAATTGACAAGAAGAATAGCAGCATCGCCGATAGCACCGCCTGAAGAAGCACCATCTTTGATCACTAAACTTGTCAAAGTTTAATTCACTGGATAGAGACTCCTAATAGAGACTGAAGAAGCCTCAATATTTTATATTCTTTGGAAGATGTTGAGATTTGATGTGTTATTGGCTAAGGTACAATGAGGATATGAAAAACCTGTTGCAGTCTATATATCAAGGAAAGGCCAAAATGAGAGCAAAACAATGTACATCTTTGCCTAGTTTTTGTTCTCTTTAAGCTTAAGACAAAACTACCATAGTTTTTGTCAATAATTTCAGCATAATGTATAACTGATGACAACAACTAACAAGTCTTTGATTTCTTCAACAAAAAATCATGGAAATTGAGGAACCCAACTAATTTTTTATAAAAAAAATGAGACTCAACTTCACATCATAACAATTTTTTTTTAAAAAGTCAAAATTCTTAGTTAGAGATCAACCATGAAATTGAATAAACCCATGCAATTCTATAGAATACTAAGTGGCATGCTTTTTAAGTGGTATTTTAAGGATTTATCAAACAATGATTGATTTCAAAGTATTTTTTTTGTGCCAAAGTAATATCAATATTAAGAAGTTTAAAAAGGGGAAAAAAAGAGAGAGAACATGTGTATCTTTTGGATTATTTAATTTGAAAAGCAAGGTGAAGGGTCCATGGTGGGACAAGTTCAAACTGCAGGTCATTTGGCTTTTTTTGGTCCCTTTTGGAGGATGAAGACACATAAGGAAACCAATGACTTTTTGTCCCCTTTCACATTGGGGGACCTCAATTTTAGGTGTTACTAGTTATCCTTTCAACTGGGTTGGGAACTTGAAATTGAAGGGAAAAAAGAGACTAATTTACCATAATCAAATTGTGGCGCCTAGTCGATGGATTTGGTGAGGATGTAAGTGAGTTCCCACACTAAGGGGCCGTTTGGGTAGCGGAATTAGGGTGGAATAGGGGTAGAATAGGGGAGGAATAGGTAAATTAGGTGTTTGGCTAGGCGGAATAAGGGGGTATAGCTATGCGGAATAAAGAGAGAATAAGCTGGTATTTGTATTCCAAGTCCACCCATGGAATTGTGTTATTCCTCCACTGGAATAAGGAAACCCACCTATCAAATCACATATCATCACATCAAATCACTTGTCATCACCTCTTATACATCAATGGGGTCCACATGTCAAATCAACTTTTTACACCTTATTCACATCTTATTCTTCATCAACCAAACACCTCAACCTTTATTATTACGTTTCCCAATGAGAATAACAAAAAATACAACCAAACACAAAATCTCTTATTCCATTGATAAAGTCAACAATTCCTGGAATAAGTATAAACCCCAGAATAGCTTATGCCTCTAGCCAAACGGGCCCTAAGGATTTAGTCCTACATTGTCAACTAGGGGGAGATAATTTGTGCTTATATGTGAACATAATTCTTACACACAAAGACACGTTTTAAAACTATGAATCCATTAAGGGGCAAAATGGACAATATTTTGATGTGTTTCTCAAACGTTATAATTAGTATCAAGGTCTGTCCATTATACAATGGTAGCCCATTGGAGGGAGGGTGATTGTGACACTTGGCCCAATGTGGAGGTGGTGCATTGGAATTGGGTGAGGGTGAAGATGAGTTGAGTCCCCGCATCAAGTGTTTAGTTCCATATTGTCTAAATGTGAACACAATTCTTACACACTAAAACCCATTTTAAAGCTGTGAGCCCAAGGGGGTGATGAATGTGTATCTATTCTAATGTTTAAGGGTGTTGTTACATGTAGTATTATATGTATATCAAATGGTTTTTTTTATTTTACATAAATGAATGCATAATTTGGTTGAGATAAATATTTTAGTCTTTTTTTATATAATAAAATCGTATGCTTCATTACATTACATTACATGATGCATATAACTTTAAAAAAAAAGGCATGTGGGGACTGTTAAGAGGACTGTGGCCCACATTATTCCAACATATTTTTTTTTGCTTGGTAAATGCCTTTTGTATCAATAGAGGACCAATGTACAATGCTGAAGTCAGCCCAAAAAACTGAACTGAAGAAGGAAAGAAAACTAAACTTGGTGAAGCAGAGAAGAGCCCCCACAAGTTCAATGGCTAACTAGGAGTAAAGAAGAACCACCATAACATAGAAAATTTAAATGCATAATACTAAAATGAAATCAGGAAATCCTGGGCTGTGATTTTCCAGCATTAACATGCATAGAACATTAACTCTGATGATCCACTGCTTGGAAAATAGAGGTAGTTTGCTACTCTAGAGCATGTCACAACAGCTATAACCAAGAAAAGTTTCAATTCCCCAACATTCATTGGATAAAATATGCATAGTTGAAACAATCAAAGCCTTGATATTGGCACACATTTATTATAAAATATAGCATATGTTTCAACAATAAAACCATCTAGGGATTTTCCAGTCCCATTGGATCAATGGTAACTGTAAGACATATAAACTAAAATCGGTATGAGAAATCTAATACCTGAAGGTTCAGTGTTTCAGGAACACATGCTACTTTATTCAGTTGACAAATTCTATCCCATTAAAAGGCTCTCCATTGTGAAGTTGAATAGCACAATCACCGACCACCTGTGCAGATCATATGATGAATTCAGGCAATTATGAACTGAATGCAAGGAAGTGATACCCACTTTACAGTTCTTGTGCAGTTTCCTTGATGTTTACTCAAAAAATGTGTTGATATAATACAGCAAAGAAAAAGTTTTGCTTTATCAAAGAGCAAAGATATATATGTGTGTTGTAAGAGTGAGGAACCATCTCCGATTAGTGTATGCATACTCTTGTTAACTAATGTTCTGAATTATTGACTAATTCGTGTATTGAATACACACTTTTGTTAGAAGTTGTATTCTCGTTTAGATTACGTCCTAATAACAATACATGTCTTGATGAATGATTCACGTATCAAATTATTATATATATGAAACATATAAGACATTTTATGTGTGAAACATAATTTACACCGAAAAGGGAAACAAAGCTCAACTAGGCTACGGTCTGTTAGATTTTAATGCCAAATATTGATGATTTTACCTAATTTCATATATTACTTCTTGAACTCAGAAGTTTTTGTAATGTGTTGATATTATAAATTTATTGGGAGATCATGGATTTGATATAATGTTAGTAATTTTGCGTGTCACAATAAACTTTCTAATTTTGTAATTTATATCTTCTCGACCGAATTGCTAATTTTTGTACCTGTCGAATTATTCCCAAATTCTAAACTCGCTGCCATGAGGGCATACACCATCATCAAAGTCATTAAATCTTTCACCCAGACTTGGGATATGAATAGATCAAAATACGTTTGTCCTGCTTAAATGTCATCCTTTAACCTTAGACCAGGCTCCTTGAAAAAGTGCATTTATTTTTCAATAAAACCTAAACCAAGAATTCCAAAAGGGAGGAGTCTGTGGCAGTGATGTGGAGAAAGGTAGATTTAAAAGAACTTCGATTGGTTTAGCGAGAAAAAACAGTGGAAGATGTGCACCTAATGGGGACAATTATCAGAACACAAATCATATAACTAGCCCATAACTTTAGACTTAAGAGTCAACAACCATGATGATTATTATGATTCACCAAGCAATTTCCCTTTCGGCAGAAGTTTATGAACTTCATCTCTACTCTTTTTTATTATGGCCTCTGTGTTCGCTGTTCACTAAGCGGGGAACAAAAAGAAAAGACTGGTCTATTATCTGCCATTTTGTTTAATGTGCCTTTACAATTTAATCCAACACATGCAAGGCACTAGCTATTCAGTTACCACCACATGTGATATTTCTTTTAGTCATCAATAATAGCATAATTCTATTGAACTTACTAATGATGTGGTATTTTTTGAGACATGATATAGAAATATTTACAATCACTTTGAAAGACCAAAATAACGGAAAAAAAATCCTTGCAGATAAAATGAAGAACACTAGCAAGATGTTGATTGGTGAATACCTTAGCCATTGTTCTATATGAATATTCAGTGACGCCAGCAAGGTGAGGGGTGATCAAAACATTTGGAAACTTCAAAATGGGATCATCTGGATCAAATGGTTCAGTCCAAGCAACATCAATTCCCAAGCCACCCAAATGACCCGATTCAATGGAATCAGCAACGGCTCTGTAGTCTAAAAGGCCTCCTCGAGCAATATTTACCAGAAAGGACCCCTAGCAATGAAAAAAAACATGCCAAAAAGAGTGAGACTTTATTTTATATATCACAATAGTCAGACATAGATGTACAGGAACGAGCAACTGCACCTTTATTTCAAATTGTATGGTGAAGAGGGAAGATATTTTTTAGTAGGTAAGTTTTTTTTCCTAGTTAGATATTTTTCTATCAGCAGGAGTAAGACTCGAACCCAGAATATAGTGAATGGGATACCTCAACCAACCTTTTAAGAACTGATTTGATCTGGATGGAAGATCTTGGGTTCAGGCAAACTACAATCCTTTCATTTGTCTTGGGTGGGAATTCGGATGTGAGATTGTTTGAGCAATTTTTTCCTTTAAAAAAATGATTTTATCTAGAAGTTGGTGCCGACAAAAAAATGCCCACCTTGCCAATCGGTCTTTAAATCTATAATGAACACTTGGAAATAGATAGTAAACAATATGCACGGACCATTGCATGTATAGAATGTTGTTTGAAGTTGTTTCAGAATGAGTGGAAACAATAAGCTATTGATATCTCATAAACAGGCATGGCACAAGAGCTACTCATTATCCGCAATTTATTCAAGTATAAAAAAAGGAAAAAGAAAACAAATCTGAGAACGAATGATACAAGATGCTCAAAAACATAAGTTTCTTAGAAGAGATCAGTATTTCTAAAAGAAAAGAGAGAGGAAAAAAGTAGGAATTTGTGGCCTCAGTTAAAACAGCACAAACCTTTTTCATTGAAGAGATGAACTTTTTGTCCACTATGCCAACCTGAAAGTTGTATCAAGAAGAAATCCGATTCAAGAGTAAGATATGAATAGGAAGATATGGAAATATTTAAAAGCAGAATACATAGGATATGAAATTGACCGTGTCATGGTTCAAGGCCAAGCAAGTAACAACTATATCAGCCTCACTGGAAAAATCGTAAATGTCATCAGGTCCACCTCTCTTGTCAACCAGCTCATCACCATGATTCTGAATACTTGAGCCCTGAGAACCATCAGTAGAATCTAATAGATAATAAATTAGACATCTATTGTTGCAATTAAAAACGTAACTCATATAGACATTTCTCTCGTACCATTTGACTGCTCCAAATCCAATGCCCAACGCCGTTTGGTTGCAAGAATCCGTACACCGAATGGTTTTAAGCGTTTTGCAAGATCAAGTCCGATATTTCCAAATCCCAGAATAAAGACCTGGGAAGAACCAAAAAGATTGCAGGTTAAATCAACATGATATTATGAGCATGTACATATGTGTGTACACACACAAAAACATGAGCCCTCCAAGATATCATGAGAAGTTCAAACATAAAGATATACACAGGAAGATATTTTAAAAAATAAAAATACTTGTGCCAAAGCATGTATGAAAACAAAGCTATAGTCACAAACACAAATGGAAATAGTGATAAATTTACTACAGGGGTAGCAATTGATCAAGACTGTAAACAATAATGGCCAAGTTCGAGAAAAAAAAGTTTGCCTAAGTGGATTTCTCAATGATCTCAACAGTTAAATGAAAGATAGAATAACCTGAGAAAAGGAATCACATTTTCTGTGATGTGCACTATTTCCCATCATGATGTTGAATCTTAGATATTTTTTAGTATACAGTTGCCTATACATAGAACTGTTGGTATATAATCTATAGATACGTGCAAGAACATCTTCTTGCAAATATGTAGATACACATAACAAGTAGATAAGTAGAGGCCAAGAAGCTCAACTTAAAATACTTGGGCAGAAGTGAGAAAAATTGCCAAGGAAAGTTGTTTAAGAAGGCTTGGACATGTGCTGCAAACTAATGGGTGCATCAATTGAGTGATATGTCGTCATTGAAGGGGAATCCAAGGACAAGGGGTAGGATAAAACAAACTTGATAGAGACAATAAGGGCGTGTTAATTGTACATATTTCGCAGGTGTGCCTCTTGATGGAGTTTACTGATGAAAAAGGATTCATATAGCCAATTCCAAATTTTTGGGATTAATGATTTATTGTTGCTGTATAAATGAAAGAAAAAAAAGTAATAATCTGATATAAGATGGAAGATATACAAGAAAGAACAATCATAAATGAACATACAGTTTTTCCAAGGAGAGTTTCTCCAATAGGAACTCCTAACCTCCTCTGCTTTACTGCAAGGTCCATCTCTTTCTGCAACACCAAATAATGCCTCTTAATTTAAAAAAAATGGCACACAGACTGAAGAGAAAGAGAAGATAATGAAGCAGCCACAACATAGTTTTAATAAGGGAAATGTTACATGCAGAAGTTATATTGGTAAAATTGTTCTTTAGTTAAGTCATTGCCAGTTCCAAGTCCAGATAAACAGAAATCATCACTTATGTGGTTCTCCCAGACTGGAAAGATGGCCTCAATAACAAAACATGACACCCGCATATGAACCTTTACATTGATGGAAACATACTTGTCTACGGAGAAGGCCCATCATTAAATATATCGCCATTTCTGCACATGATGTGGAATTTCCAGTAACATCTCCAGGAATCCTTGCAACTCTTATCCCGTGATTTGTTGCAGCATCAACGTCAACTCCTACAAAGGAGGAAATGAAATGTTATGATCATGAAGAAACATGGATAGGATAAATCTTATTAGCAAAAATCAAGTGTGGTAAATGCATACAATCAGGAATACTGCAAGTGACAACCCCGTTGAAGAAAATGTGAAGCTACGGATAGCTTCAATATGGGTTCATTTGGTTGGCTTTAACTTCAAGCAATCAGAATTCCAAGACACTTTAGTCTTTCACTCATACACTCCTACACACGATAAGGAGAGATGAAATTGATGTACCTTTCTTTTTCAGGTGTGCTTTAGTCTTTCACTCATACACTCCTACACACGATAAGGAGAGATGAAATTGATGTACCTTTCTTTTTCAGGTGTGCTTTAGTCTTTCACTCATACACTCCTACACACGATAAGGAGAGATGAAATTGATGTACCTTTCTTTTTCAGGTGTGCCACATGTTGGAACTAACGAGGATCTTAGAAATTCCTCTTTCAAGTCAACGTTAGGTCAAGCAACTTACACGAAAGTTTCACTTCCTAGGCTCACTAACTTTTGAACAGGGTCAACAGTGATCTTAGATGGGTTAGATGGAACCTTAGGCGAACTCTTAAAATGGGCCCTTATATTCACAAACAGAGTTTTTTTTTATAAGTACCACAAATATATTTTTGATAAGAGTAAAGTTTTTATTTATTTATTGAGCCATAGGTGGCTGCCTAGCTTGCCTAGGGTCAGGGTCACACTGCACTTTACAAAACATAGTAAACAGAAAAAGGAATATTGAAATAAATATAAAAATTGACTAACCATCCAACCCAACGCCAAATTGCATTATAAGCTTCATCTGATTTGCATGGGAAATAACCTTCGAATCCATGCGGAAGTTCTTTACTACACAAATATGGTATTTGCTTATTACATCCGGAACATCATTGAGGGGTATATCATCCACCTGCATGGATCAGTTGCTCAATCAAACAAATTAAAATAATGCACATGGTAGATGCTCCAAGCTGGTGTCTGTTAGGTGTAAATAAGTATAACAGACACCAGCTACAAAGCAGTAATTTTTAAGGAAGACAAACACTAGATAAGAGATAGGTAACATATAAAAACCAGCTAGACATTCCTGGATTGAGCCTTAACATTAAAAAAAAGAAGTAAAGAATGATTGCTTATACAAAATGACCGGCATTAGTCAGACATTCAAGCCATAATCACCCGAAAACTGATATGAGCGATATTTGACTAGTTCTAATTGCATCAGACATCACATACAACATTAAAGTTCAAACAGTAGTTCCCAAACAGATATTCAAATTAAATGGCATGAGTAGCTATTCCAATAAAGCAGAGATTTTTATTTTTATTTTGGAAGAAAAAGCAGAGATCTTCTTGAAATCATCCATTTAGCTGCTTTTCAAATAAATAGTATTAGTCAAACATTCAGAAAAAATAATAATCTCTCATCCGACTATTTCTAATTGTATCCAACATCACATACAAACATGAAGATGAAACCAATCATCCCCACCCCAAAAATTTTAAGTTAAAAGCTGACATCCTCTTCTTAATAGAAGAATGTCTACCTAATCAAAGTTGCTATAATTGTTTGTTAAGTTGGTATCCCTTTGCTTTTCGAGGATAATCTCAATGAGCAGCAGACCAATTCAAAATCAGGAATGACATGAATAATACTCATCTACCAATAATTATTTGGAGAGATACATCATATAAAAAAAAGGTTTCATTTTCCTGCTTTTACTTGGTGGACCATTACCCCGATATGAACAAATAAAAGGATTGGAGACAATTCAATATCTCGTCTAATAATGTGATAACTAAATAAAATGGAACGATAAATTAAGATGCTTTTACAAGAATTCACAGTTCAACAACAGTAACAGGGTGCATATTTGAGATGAATAAAAGATAATGCAAAAAGTAAATAAAGTACCTGAATAAATGGATAACTTTGAAGGTATTCTCTGGTGTAATTCTGAGAAGCAGACCAATGAGGCCCGCAGAAGAGCACACGGGTCAAGTTAGTGTTTCCATTCTCAACCATTTCAGCAAACTTGTTTTGAGTAATCTGCACTACATGTATTCAAAAGATTAAGAGTGTTGTTACACAGTTTTTTCTCCAGCCCCAATTCCAGTCCCATATGCATTGATAGAAAATCACTGAAGTATATACTTACATTAACAAGGTATATATACCGATAGAAATTTTTCACATGTTCTATAAATACAACCATGCAATTCATTGGAGCATATGCTTCATTTTTTATAAAAGCATATATCTTATTAGATGATCTATACTATTTTTAAAAAATTCAAAACATGTGTAGACTGGAATTGAAACTGAAAATGGGGTTGTACGTAACATCATCCAAAGATTAAACTTAGGGCTGCAACTCTGGTAGGTTGGGTCACATTAGAGTGTTGTCCAAACCCAACCCGAAAGGCTCAAACCGAACCCAGCCCGACCTTCAACCCGTGGGTTCGGGTTATATTCGGGCTTGGGTTGGGCTCGGGTTGGATACATGGTTTATACCTTTATTTTACCCATAACAATGAATGTCATGTATATCATGAGTATATGACAAACAATGAACAAATCAACAATACACAGAGGCCAAATCTAAATAGATACATCATTTTCTTTTGATGACTATACACCAACATACACAAATTAAACACAAACCAAAGAAGAAAAGAAGCTGGAAACTCCTCGCAGATGCGGCGCTCGCAAAAGAAGATGGTGTGATCTGGTGTTGGCTCTTTTGAATGCTTCTACAAGTAAGGTTTTCATATGTGAAGAACTTATAAAATTTAATTCTTACAAAACAAGAGTTTGATTTGGGGGAGACATTAGAAGTGAAAAACAAGTCGGCACATATGAAAAAAATGTAGAGAACAGAAAGAATCTGGTCAGATTCAGGTTTACTTTTGAATGAATGGTTGGGATTTCTTTAACCCCACCTAATCAATGGTTTAAATCATATGGTGTGTTGTACTTGTAATAGCATCTGTGAAATAGAGTTTATTGTCATCTTGTGAAATAGATTCTTTACTAATAAATGGATGCTCGAATAGTACGGTAGGTCTCAATCACTGAATTTTTCTGAACTTTCTTTGAAAACTGTTTTTACATGTATGTTAATTCTAATAAAATTCAATTTTATTAACATTATCATATATTCTGTACAAATAAAAATCGGAATAAATATTTTTACAATATTGGATGAAAATTTAATTACATTTGATGAAAATTTAATCACACACAAATCTTTCACATCTCGGGATAGCAACACAAATGATGGTAAAAGAAAGAAAGAAATCTGCACAAATGCAGCACAGTCGAATCCATGAAAAACCAAGACTTCAAACAAGAATCCAACACTCACCCATTATAGCAAACATTCACAAGATCCAAACTTTCCATCAAAAATTCAATTTTGGAGACAAACCGAGAACTTCAGATCCCAAATAACAAAAACCCAACAAAATTCAAATTCAGAAGACATTGCAATTTACGACAATCCAACACCGACCCATTATAACTAACACGCACAGAATCCAAAATTCCATCAAAAAATTCAGTTTTGAAGACAAACCGAGAACTACAACACATCGTAAGCCATGAAGAACCGCAGAAGAAACAAATCCCAAAAGTCACACAACATGTTGAGCTCACCAGTGAAGAAGAAATTCAGTCTTTGTTGCAGAGGAAGTGTTGGAGACTTGGGAGGGTCGGGGACCTTCAGAATTCAGATTATTGAGAACCAAAAGGGATTCAAGAAATCTCAGCCGTCCGTCTCAAGAGTGAGATATAAATCTATATTACTATATAAAAGGCTGCTAAACCAAAAATCATCCATTTGACCATTTTACCCCTCTCAATCACTTTAATCCTATTCCAATCCATCAACATAGCCATTTGACCATTTTAACCCTCCCATGACAATCAATTCACACCCCCTCTTAAATCAAAATCATCATCAATCCCAAAACCATTTCACACCAAAACCCATTTTAACCCTTATTGATTAGTATTAAAACCCTTCAAATAAAAAATTCATTACTCATCAAATCAATTACCCTTATTTATGATAAAAAAAACATTCTTCACAATCAATTACATGATATCATAATTTTTTTCATAAATTCAATTTCATTTTATATAATTATATAATATATTTACATATATTATATTGTAAATGTTAGAAAAAATCCTTATATATAAAATAGAAGCCCTATGTTTGTAATTATTAATAAAAATTATACAAATATGGAAAGGAGATAAAATTCAACCAAAAATTAATATATACCCTTTCAATTGCATGCTATTTACCCTTAACAATTCATTAAAATCTATTCCTATAGAAAAATATTTTTAATCAGACATATTTACCCTTTCAAATTATTCCTATCTAAATTATTAAAAACCCGTAATATATGTTATATTAGATGCACATTTTTATTCTTATATATTTTTTAGAGATATAATAAATAATGACAATCTACATTATGGAAAAGTTATACTCTGTAAGTCTGTCAATCAGGTGGATACAGATCAGATATGCTAATATCTATATCCTTACCCTTTCAAATTATAAATTATATCGTGAAGTTTATGTTTAAATCAATGTATCTAAATTATTATAAAATCCTAATATATATTATATTACATGCACATGTTACCAAATTAACATATATATATATAATTTAATTAATAAAATTATATAAAAATTATTAAATTTTTATATATAATGGTATATATTTTTTTGAAAATTATTATATAATATATATACCTATAAAAGTACCAATCAATGAAAAACATTCCATGTTTACCTTTACTAATTCATGAAATTATATTCCTATCCCAAATGATATTTGATTAGACATATTTATCATTTCAATATCTTTGAAATCAAATACCCTATAAAATCATGAAATTCCATTCATATCCCAAATGATATTTGATTAGACATATTTATCATTTCAATTTCTTTGAAATCAAATACCCTATAAAATGTTAAGTGTGTTTAATTTATGGTTTTTTAGTTTTAAGTCCCTGTAAACATACCTATTTAGGGATCAATCCCTCACTTCTTTACAATTTGATTTTAGTCCCCCGATTTAAAGGATACGTTCGATTTTAGTCACTCCCATGGACTAAAAAGAAAAGGGATTTTTAGTTTTAAGTACCCGTAAACTATCGAATTTAGCGATCGATCCCTCACTTCTTCATATTTTGGTTTTAGTCCCTACATTTAAATGATAATTTAATAATAGGTCCCTCTCAGGGACTAAAAAACAAACTTAATAATTTAGGAAGGGACTTATTCCTAAATTATCATTTAAATATGGGGACTAGAACCAAAATATGAAGAAGTGAGGGATCGATCGCTAAATTCGATAGTTTACGGGGACCTAAAACTAAAAATCCCAAAAGAAAACCAAATAATTTAGGAATGGGTCCCTCCCAGGGACTAAAACCAAAACCCTAGAGACTAAAACTAAAATATGAAGAAGTAAGGGATCGATAACTAAATCATATGGTCTACGGGGACTTAAAAATAAAAAACCCTTAATTTATTCATAACCATTTATAATGTGTTTAATTTATACATTTATTCGTATTTACTCTTTGACATTCTTGAAATTTAATTACATGATTATATGTATAAAATTAATATATGCAATTTAATTTATACATTTATCTATATTATTATTTATTTTGTCTATATATACTATCTATATCTATATCTATACTATCTATATAAAGTATGAATATATAAAAAAATTCACTTCACATGTTCACCCTTTTAAATTCTTCAAAATCCATTCCTATAAAAAAAAATTAGCTTTTATTTAACAAATCTACCCTTCTAATTCTTAAAAATCCAACCGTCTGAATAAATTTTCCCTCCGGACGTGTAGCTCTCATTTAATTGAAAATCTTAACCGACTATTACTCGCGTCTCTTCCTCTTCCTCTTGTTTCTTCCTCTCCCCCAAGCATCTCTTCCTCTTCCTTTTCTATCCATTCTGTATATTCCTTTTCTTATTAGCCTCCATTCTTTCTCAACAAAAAATCCTCTTCCTCTCTTTAGAAACAAAATCTTCTTATTAGACTCCAAAAAAAAGCACCGGAATACCTCCCCATTAAAGAATCAAATTGGGGTACCAGGAAATCTATTGGATTGTGATAGGCTTAAGAATATGTGCATTTGGATAATTTTCCTTTCCATCTCCTATAGATTATTTTAATTGATGAATTTCTTCAATTGATGGAACTTGGAATTAGGAAGAATTGTTTTCTTTTCATGAGAGTTTCTTCAATTCAGCTCCTCCACCCAAAAATAGGGATTTTTCATCTCCTCATAGTTAATTTAGTGGTGGGGTTGTAAGTTATTGGAATTGTGAAATTACATGTGTCACATATCCACATATCATCATATTTGAATTCATTATAGCATGTTGGTTACTTTGTTATTTAATCAATCATACTCATGGATTTTGTTTTTGGTGTGTTTGAAAATGTTGTTTGATGTTTTGAATATATTTCAGAGAGAGTTGTTCTTACATTTCACAGCTACCATGGAATTTTATTTATGTTGGAAATGAATTGCATTCACTAGGAAGACTCTTATCGATTGTTTTCATGCCGTATTGGTAGGATTTCTGTTTGGGACTTACTGGTGAGACATTGAGTGAGGAAGGGCACTGCTGGGTAAGCATATATATTTAACAATTACAACGACAAATTTTTGAAAGGATCAATGTGAAATAAGGGAAACATTCAGCTGAGGTACGTATACCATTTCAAGTTTGCTTGATAAACTGACTCCTATTTTTTCTGTTGAATGAGATTAGTTTGACATTTTTTGGGAGTGTCTGTACGATATAGTAATGATTCATGTAGAATTTGTATAACACAATCACCCGGGAAAAAAATTTTCATAGTTGCCAATGCCATTATTTCTATTTTTTCTGTTGAATGAGATTAGTTTGACATTTTTTGGGAGTGTCTGTACGATATAGTAATGATTCATGTAGAATTTGTATAACACAATCACCCGGGAAAAAAATTTCATAGTTGCCAATGCCATTATTTAAGTGCCTACTATCCATTTTTGTAATTGAATATAAATGGAACATATGATCACAATTCAACCTATGTGAAATGGATGATCTATCTCTGACCCTGCATTTTAAATGTTAATTAGTAACAAGAGTGGCATTTCTATTTCCATGTAAATAGAGAATTTATCCTTCACCACACCAAAATTTTTCCTTCCTTGCTCCAAGATAGTTCCAATGGCCTGGATTGAATATTAGTGGTTGGTTTTATCTATGGGTTTTGCTGCAGCATCTTAAAAAGTATTAGTGGTTGGTCCACGATTTTATCTTAAAAAATATTGGTTGGAAATGGATTGTCGACTTACATGTTTTTTGTAATAAGTAATTTTTTCTTTTGGCTGATTCTTTGACAGTCCAAAACAATTAATTTTCTTCAAAGAGTTACATTATTTGAAATTTTTTGATGAGAGGCTTCAAAATAATTTGGATTGGGCAAAAGTGAATTGCTCATTGTATGATTTTTGCCCATCACTTTATTTATCGAAATGAATCTCAACAGGTCTTTTGGCAACGGTTAGCAGGATGGTGTTGATGGTGGATCAATACAAAAGCTCATGAAATTCTTGGGCAAGTTAGAGGAAGATATTCTTTTTTGAATTCTGATTATTTTAAGCAAGGTAGACAACTACCGTGATTTTATATCTTAAAATCGAGGACAACCAGTCTGGTACAAGATGTGATGGACGCAAAAATAAATATACATGCATTTATATATTCTACAAATTACTATTGTTATTTTTCACATATTTGACTACTTGAATTTATTTGTTGAAGAGGAAAAATATTATAGGATGTGGCCTATAGATCTAAAAGTTTGGACATGAATCCATTTTAAAATCATATTCATGGATCATGGTAACTTATATGCATATATTGTCACTACCCATACTCTCCTTCCTTCTACTTTGTGAAATTTTATATGCAAGAATAGTTGTTTTTCATATGGGTATTTTCTGACTGAAAATATAGCTTAAAGGAATGATCGAAAATACAGCATATAAATCATTTTCCATATTTTAAGCATTAATCAATTGAGGGAGATGCCAATACCCAACAAACGTCAGATTTTCGTTTTCCTTACAGCCAGTAGTTACTTTGTTTGTTAAGTCAATTTGAAATATTTTTTGTTTCAATTCTTCTGCTGCACCGGTTTTACTTGAATGTTAATAATTATATTTCAATCACTAATTCATTTCAGGGATGCAGTGGCCCAGATGATGAAGAAGAGAACCATCGACTCTTTTATGGAGAACAACAATTAGGAATGGTCTATAGTGATACACAATCCCGGTTGTTTTTTCTCAATTTATGGACAATTCTTATGGATTATGATTATTTGTCTTCCCTCTCGTGTATATCCGGATAGTGTAGATCTAGGATCATTATGGATTATAAATAGAATGAATATATATCCGGAGACCTAAGAGGGATAATAATTCATTTCATGGTGCTACTGATTTAAGCTGCAAAATTTTTGTTATAGAATTGTTACTAGCTACATATTTTTGTTTATATTCTAATTACATCTACATCTATCGCTATAATATGATTTGTTTACACGTCAATTTGTAAATCAGATTTGATAAGTTTTGGTGGTGTGAAGTTTACATTTAAAACCAGGTGAAATTTACATTTAAAGCCACTTGAAGTTCAAGTTTCTTTGTAAGACTATAACTATACCTTATTTTTTCTCACATGCCCTTCAAATCACTAATAAATGATTAAATTGGAATAAAGTGACATTCCTAATAGAATAGTTATTCAGGTTTAAGAACAAACTTTTAATTTTTTATTATTATTTTATTACTTCATGACATACTATTGTGTTTTCCTTTAGAAGTTTTTGGTTTGAATAAAATGATTCGAACAACTTATAATAATAGTTCATACAAACCAATAATTTCTAATGTTCATTCATTTTATGTCAACAAATTAATTATTGTGCAATGCACATGTACATCAATTCTTCTGTTTCCATTTTCCATTTATTAAATTCATTTCGACCTTCGGTTTTCATCTTCCTCTCATTCACACCTCCTTTTTTTTCTTTCAAAATACCCTGTTTCATCTTCGCCTTTTTATGGGACGGATCTCTTCACACGAAATTGTCGGTTTCTCTTTGCGATGAATTAGTCATGGCAGGATTTTTAAATACCTCTTGAACTAGGGTATTAATCCTAATGTGTTTTAAGGTCTAGGGTTTTCTTTGATAATCTTTTGAGGTGACATGATATTTGTAGTTTATTTGAATTATTTTTGTTTCTCTGTTTCCTGTTAAGTCTTTTTTTGGTTGACACTGGTTCTCTCTTTGTCATGAAGTTATAGAGATGCAAATAGTGGTGTTAAATATACTTTGAATCATTTTTAAAAAAATTACATCTTTTAATTAAGTTTTACCATTCTCTCTGTGTTTGTTATTATTTTTATTATTTTCTTCTTTTCAGGTTGTTCAATGATGTTTTTTGTTGTATGTAGGGAAATGAAAAGGGTGTTGGTTCAACACTCTCGTATGTTTTTTTGGTCTCAGTATGAACATTTTAAATAAAATTTAGTTGGTTTAGGCTACAATGATTTTCTCCTTTGCATATTTTTCACAACACATCCTTCAAAGTAGATCCCAGAAGTATTGGATGAGAGACTTTCACAAACTTGTGGAACTTTGTTATTTAGTGGACCAATTACATTGGAGTCACTATATGGGTTTGATTGATTTAAAATTTTCATTTTTTTCCTCATATCTGCAGGGCATTTAAATACAAAAAAAATTGCATTGGAGCGTGTCATATGGACATTAATCTGCAAATCTTCTGGTCAGTTTTCTTATTATTAATATAATATTGTCTTCTATGTTTGATGGTCATGATTCATGTATCCAAAATTTTAATTATCCTTGGGTGCAATTATTTGTTTTAAAGAGAAAAGCACAAAAACAATGAATATAATTATAGATATTTTTTTATTTCTTGAGGAATCCAATTATGCTTTCATTTTATGTATTATTCATTTTAGTTCTTTTTGTGGTTTGTTCTGATCTGTAGGGCATTGGCTTATATACAAAATTACAGTATAGGGGTTTGTTTTTTATGACTATGATTATATGATTTCCAAAGCACAATAGTTTGACTTTTCAAGGTGAAGCAAATCATTTCAGTGTTTATTTTGTGGCTCAACATTTGCTGAAATATGTCGAAATCTTTTCCTCAACAATCACCATCATAATTTTTTATGAACTATTTTTCACACACCTATTGAATTAATTTGTAAAATGTGTATATAATAATTTTTTATGCTCTGTATTTCTTGAAATATGTCCTTCTCAATGCTTTACTTGAACCATCACCAACATCATTTTTTAGGAACCATTTTTCACACTTAATGAATTAGTTCATAAAACATGTATTCAATGACTTTTTAATGTTCTTAACCTCACTTTCATTTAAGACGGAGTCACTTTCATTTTATTTTATTTTTTACTTTCTCCCCAATTTTTTTTTTTTCAAGCAAATCGAATACTCTTGCTTTCTTATGGTTGGTTTGTCCAAAGTTAATGAATTTGATTTTCATAGGCGATATATAGTTTGGGTTTGGAGAATGTCAATATAGATGCAATCCTCCACAAAAGCCATAAGAGTTAAAACTACTTTTGTAATTACTTGCATTGGTTTGTCATTAAAATATATATATATTTTTTGGGGTTCTTTCTTGAGAAGCTAAAATGTATTGAGTATTGCAAACGATGTTAGATCGCAAAAGATGTTAGATCAAGTATGAGACAAGTTTTCAAATCTTCTCTACAAATGATGTGTCAACATCAACTTTAGGAAAAAAAATCATTTTGTTAAATACAGTTAGAAATTTGTAAAGCTATGCCCGTTCCAACTATTCGTAGACATATTATAATCAATTTTTTTTTCAATTTTATATTAATGTGCCACATAGATGGAAGAAAACATTTACATTTCATTTATCTATCATCTTATAAATTAATTTATTATCAATGATTTGTTATATTTTGCATACTATCATATTCTTTACAAAAATTAAGTGTAACCAACCCTTTCAATTCAAAATAAAAATATAAAACTGTCCATTTACACTAAAGAAATGTTTTTTTTATTCTTATTTTAATCTGATAGTCAAAACATATCAATAATCTTGATTAATGCTCAATCATTATATTTCAACAAATTAATCCAACAAACTATTCATGTGCAACGCACATGCGTATCAACTAGTAAATAATAAAAAGAGAAGGGTTTTCTTTAGGGTAATTAGCACTTTTAACCCCTGAAAATTGAATATTTGTAAAAAATAGTCCCGTCCGTCAAATATTAGCAAAAATAGTCCCGATGAGAAATTATACAGGAGATGACATATATACATGCCGAATCTAGTGTTTACTTTTAAAAAAAATGAAATCCTAGGAGGGGAAAATGCACAGGAGACGGCATGTATATATGCCGTCTCCTAGAGACGGCATATATACATGCCATCTCCAACTTGGAATTTTTTTTTCTTTTTTGTTTCAATACATCATAAATCCTGCTTTAACAACTTAACTGAAATTTATATATAATTTTCATATATATATATTCAATCACTATATTTCATTACATCACTGATTTAGTAGTTAAGCCTTCTCAACTTTCTGGGTGAATATTTCAAAGACTCGATCATTTTCTGGTGAATTATCAACTACTCCTTATTCATGTATGGAACAAATTCGATCTAAATAATGAATTCGTAGGCTCCTAACAAAATCAAAACAACCCAAAAATAGTAAACATAACTTTGAACCGTCGATTTGACCTCCAAGACGATTTCAGAACGCTCCGAAAAATGGTGTAATAGCATAGCTAATACTCCTTTAGGGATTGTCGATACGAACGTGTGAACATATTATAATAGCGATTCTGATCTACGGTTCAAAAGTTATGGCCGTTTGAAGTCACGGTGCTCCCGATTGATCAATTTTCTTCTTTTCGTTCCATTTGATCTTGGCCGTCCGTATACTGTATGACTATGATGTCTGCATCCTCAACTTTAATTTCAACATGACCATCTTTTACAAGAAATAACAAAGCAAGACATTTTCCACCGTCTGTGCAAAGGAGGCTCGATTCAATATAATGCAAACATTCAATGATAAAATTATAAAGTGGGGACGGTATATATACATGCCGTCTTCTATAAGTGTTTATTTTTTAAGAAAACAGAGATCTCAGGAGGAAAAAAATGTATAGAGACGGTATATATACATGCCGTCTCCTGAAAATGGCATATATACATGCCGTCTCTTGTGCATTTTCTCCCTCTTGGGATCTCAATTTTTTAAAAAAATTTAACACTGGAGACGGATTATATAATCCGTTTCAAGTATAATATCTCACCGGGACTAGTTTTTACTAATATTCGACGGGCGGGGTTACTTTTGTAATTTTTTAAATTTCACGGGTTAAAAGTGCTAATTGTCCTTTTCTTTACGTGTACCATTCAAAATCTTATACAATGGCCCCGTTTGGCAGCCCATTTTGGACTGCTTTTGATTTTGAATTTATCAAAATCAATTCATGTACATTGTATATATATTTCATTCCTTAGCTCTTGTTTACAGCATATGAATTATTTTTTGGTATACAATTATTTTAGTATAAGTGAGTATAAATAAAGATAAAATAATTTTATGTTTGGTTGTGTTTTGAATTATTTTCGTTGAAAAACATAATAATAATTTTTTTTTTGGGTAAAATATAAATAAAGTGTGGATAAGAATTTATAAAATATGAAAAAATAATGATAGTTGATTTGACAAGTGATTAATTAGAGGTGATTTGACAATGTGCTCATATATTGTTTGGGTAGAATAACCTGAAATAACTTTAATTCTAGGGGTTTGTTGGAATCCATATATCACTTTATATCAGTTTATTTCGACATAGTTTATTTCTGGATATTCCTTGCATCCAAACAATAGATGAAACATTTATTTTGCTTTATTCACACTCATTCACTGGGCTATTCCATATCTAAAAGGGGGGCAAGAGGTTTTAGGTTGGGCTACAAGGTGTTGGGTGGTATTTAAAAGGTTCAAGTTGATATATATGGGCGTATATTATGTTGACCTTGTATACATGGTGGGTGTATTTTTTGGAGTTTTTTTCAATTTTATATGACCGGTTACAATGTTCACTGTTTGTGTTTGGTAGGAACGGTGGTATTTTTGTAAAGTTATACGTGAGCTTTATTGAATATATTGATTTACAATCAAACATCACTTTAATTTCAAATATACAAAAACAACTTCTATTATCTAAACGTGATCTCTGGATTAAACAAAAAACAACTCATAAAAGTACGTAGTCAAAAGGCAAGTGAAAAAATAGTTTTATACCTAAAACTACTTTTCAATATGTGTTTCTAAACGAGCACATATTGTAAATTGATTTTGTTGCCTTGTTAGAGCGTCAGATTACATATTAGGTTGTTATTATATTAATTTTTTAGTGTGTTGTAAATGTAACGTGTACTATTATATGAATGACTTTTGATACCCATATTTTAAACTCATATTCTAAGGTCCCGTTTGGAAACAAATTTGGACATTTTTGAGCCAAAAGCTGTAGACACATTGATGTAAAAAAATGTCTAAAATCTAAAAATTGTGAACTTCTTGTAAAATCAGTTTCAACTTTTGTCTAAAATTAAATTTGCAATCGTGTAACCAAATTCAGCCTAAATCAAGTAACCTCTCATAAATTCATTTTCAAACAGAAAAATTGGGACTAAAAGGTGAAGACAGATTTATGTAAAAACTTGTCAAATCAACTATCATTATTTTTTCAATGTTTATAAATTTTTATTCATATTTTATTCACATTTTATCCAAACAACATAATAATTTAAAACTTTATTATTACGTTTCTCAACGATAATAATTTAAAACACAACCAAACACAAAATCATTTATTCCAGTGTTATACCCACTTATATTGTATAACTGTATACCCTATAATAAGTCTTATTATGTATCCAAACATGGGTTAAAGTTCTAATGCGGTGGGTGGGTGGGAACCATCATCCAATTAGTTGATACCACCATCATCAAATTAATCTAATGGAGTGTAAAATGTGCTAAAATAGAATATACTCCACCAGTGCTGTATTTAGGATTTATTTTCCTCTTTGAAAACTGATTAAATTCATAAACAATTTTTTTTAGCTTGCCTCCAATTTTTTAAAAAAAAATGTGCAAAATCAACTAAAATAAATAAATTTAGAAAAACAAATTCTATTGTATTTTTGCCATCGCTGGCTTCTAACATATAAAAATAAAAATATACCAAGTTCAAATAACAAAATAAATAAAAATAAAACCAATTGTAAAGTGTAATAAAATAAGAAATAAATAACATTTGGAATCAATGGTTCATTCTGTAGAAAGTTATACGTGAGCTTTATTGAATATATTGATTTGCAATCAAACATCACTTTGATTTCAAATATACAAAAACAACTTCTGTTATCTAAACGTGATCCCTGGATTAAACAAAAAACAATTCATAAAAGTACATCATAAAAAAGCACGTGAAAAAACAGTTTTATACCCAAAACCACTTTAGCTACTTTTCAATATATGTTTTTAAACGGACCCATATTGTAAATTGATTTTGTTGCCTTGTTAGAGCATCAGATTACATATTAATTTATTATTATATTAATTTATTTGTATGTTATAAATGTGACGTGTACTATTATATGAAGGGCTTTTGATACCCATATTTTAAACCCATATTCTAATGGCCCGTTTGGAAACAAATTTGAATAACTTTTGAGTCAAAAGCTATAGACACATTGACGTGAAAAAATGTCTAAAATCTAAAAGTTGTGAAGAAACAACTTCTTACAAAATCAGTTTTAAATCTAATTTTTGTCTAAAATCAAATTAGCAATCGTGAAAAGCTGAAGATAAATTTACGTAAAAAAGTGCTCAAAACCTGAGTCTTCCAGAAGTTATGAAAAGACAGCTTCCAGTAAAATCAGTTTTAAACCCAGTTTTTACTTAACATCAGTTTTTAACCACCATCCAATCAATTAATACCACCATCATCAAATTAATCTGGTTATAATGGAGTGTAAATTGTGCTAAAATAGCATATACTCCACCTGTGCAGTATTTAGGATTTATTTTCCTTTTTGAAAACTGATTAAATTAAAAAAACTATTTTTTTTTAGCTTGCCTCCAATTTTATTTTTAAAAAATGTGCCAAATCAACTAAAATAAATAAATTTAGAAAAACAAATTCTATTGTATTTTTGCCATCGTTGGCCTCTAACATATAAAAATCAAAATATGCCAAGTTCAAAAAAAATAAAAATAAAAGATAAAACCAATTGTTAAGGTAAAATTGTTAAGTGTAATAAAATAAGAAATAAATAACATTGGAATCAATGGTTCATTCTGTATATTAAACATGGACATGATAATACAATTTGTGGAAAAATTGTTTGTCACACAGTCCCTGGCTCTGATAAATAACACTTGAATCATACAAAATTCTGCAAAACCTCATCTAGTAGAAGACTAGTTTAATATAACAACCTAAACAAAAACTTTTGTTTCTATGAGGGGCAACAGGACTTCAAGCAGTTCCAATTTCTCTGTTCAGGTAGTCTACGAACATCCGCTTCGCGCTATCTGCATCGGAAGGCGGAGGCCGTCCACTCAAGCTGGTTTGCCCGGTCAATTTTATGAACGTACGCCGGAGACGCCGGAGCTCCGGTAGCCCAACAGATCTCTGGATGTTTATGTGATCACTTGTCAAAGTTACAAATGTTATGAATCTTTGTAGTTTGATATTCATACATGAGGTTTATATAATTCACAAATATAATTGTAAAGGATATTGTTGGCAAGTGTTGGCCGAGGGAAATTTTGTTCATTGTTGATCCAAGTCCTTGAGATTGTGCAGCCATAACGGCGTTTATCACTTCCTGCACGTTTACATTTGAAAAAAAAAAAGCTTAAATGCAGTCATTCCTGCGAACGCCATGTCAGCTAAAGCAATATATAAAATCTCTAGTGACGTGTTTGGATGGAGAATAAAGGGGGGAATAACCAGGGATAAGATGGAATAAGGGGTTTAAGACTGTTTGGATAGTTGGAACAAATGAGAATCTATATGTCAGAATAAACTGGTACAAGTGGTTTATGGGTTCCAACCAACCCCTGGAATTAAGTTATTCCAGGTTATTCAACCCAAAAGAATACGTGGGCCCACTGTCAAATCAATTGTCATCATTTTTTCACATTTTATAAATCTTTATCCACATCTTATTCACAATTTTTTTTTTTGCTTGGTAAACTTGAGAGTCGAACTCCCGAGGGGAGGGTGTGTCTCGGGGTGGTCTTCCACAACTTATTCACATTTTATCCAAACAACAAAAACTTTATTATTATACTTCCCAGCAAGAATAAATCAAAACACAATCAAATACAAAATCACTTTATTATTTTTTATACTAGAATAGTCATAAATCTTAGAATACCTTAGTTCTCTATCCAAACTGGGGAAAGAGAGTAAATACTATATTATCACATTATAAATTCTATTACGAGCAACATAAAAATGTATTTGTTCAATCATTCGAATATGTGCTTCACTGTTTATGAGAGAGAGAGAGAGAGTGTGTGTGTGTGTGTGTACATATATATGCTTAAAAAAATTCACAAAATGTTTGCAAAAAGTGAATGCAGGAATGACTTGTGTAACATTTTCCATATTTATTATTACCTGTGTTGCTTGGTCCATCTCATATAGAGAATTGGCCTCTGGCGTGCGTGCCTGCACAGGATTCAGATATCAATATTGTTATTGTTTCATGCATGCTAACTTCCTATCAAGGTAGACTACTCTAATCCATCAAGCTTTCAATAAAATCAAACATTAGTGAACATTTTATTTTTCAGTTTTATAAAATATTACAATGAACCATGAGAGCTGAATCATAATCGTGTTTTATGCCGCAAAACATGTCATCAGCTATGGTTAGACAAATGCAAATCATTCTCTGTACTGGTATTTGTGGTCATCCACCAATCTGAATTTTAGTTACATGAAGCTTTTGTACTTACACTCTGAGTTGCTATTGTTGGCTGGAGGACTCGAACATCTCTGGTTTTCGAATCAACTTTTTTTGTCAAGTAAATTACAGCCTCAGAAATTGCTTCAGATGATTGCTTTATTTCATCTGAAAAAGAAGAATGGTTATTAGCATTACTTTGGGGGTGCTCCTTATACATTTAGCCAATCAAATGAGTGTAGAAAGAAAATGCCTATTGAATACATCCTAAATGAAAAGCATAAAATTTCCCTTTTTGGCAAGAGTTACCTCTTGATGGCCATAACTCAAAAAGTGGAGAATCCCAGCGGTTGCGCCTGTCTGGTTTCTCAAATCTTCTTACTAAATCTTCAAAACTGTTTATGAAAAACGTCAGTTGATACTAGATCCTTTCTCTAGAGTCCATTGATCCCAACTAGTGGAGAGGTTCCAGTTTGGAAAGTGCATAAACAAAAACCATATAATATGTATACGTGGGGAGTTTGCACAAATCAAACACAGACCTGCATATAACTAAGATTTACTGAGCACAATTGGGGGGGGGAGCCCAAACCCTATCTTCCATCCATTGAATTCTTCTTAGCAGGGCGGAGCAGCACATGTCATTCACATGCATCTCCTTTAAGTCTAAAACATGTTTCTTAAGACTGCATTAACTAAAAGGATTCTTACTTGTAGGCTAGTTAGTAGTAGAAAGGGTAAGGTAAATGATATGGGCTACATATGCACAATCATAACTTCCAAAAGTTGGGATTTATTTTCTTCTTCAGCTATTGCTAGAGAGCAAGGATCATTGTAAAGGAAAAGGAGAAAAGTCGTATTTCGAGGATTCTTCCAAACTAGTATTGCTTAAGGCTGTTTCAAGATATCATATTAGTCAGATAATCCACCATTTTCTTGTTTTTATCATATTCATGCTTATCAAAATCAATTCTCTTCATCTACTTTCTATATGTCGTGCCACATACAAACACCCAGAAGGGGAATACAAAATCATTTGAAGGATATGGTAGTAAAGGAAATGAAGCTCCTGTGATGATAAAAAAAAAAAAAATCCTTGGTTATTTTCATATATGCTAACATTTGATACCCAAATGTCAAAGAAGAATTCCAAAATTAATATGAAAGCAACGTAAAAGAAAAATATACTCACATATTTTCATCATATGAAGACTCTCCATCATCCCGGCGTTCCGTGTTCCATTTCCTACACTGGTTTTCTTCTGTGTCACAATGCAGCTGAAACATTGAATAACATGGAAATGCATTGGCATTGATACAAATATTACATCCACTGCTTTATCAACATATTTTACTACAGTAAACATGAAAGTATATTAAGTTTTATGAAGTTTTCTAATGTTCAACTAAACAGAATTAAAAAATAGAAGCTTACCACACAATATCTTATTCCAGCAGCTCTAGCTAGACACCATAATTCATATCTGTAGCCCTGCACACATTAAAAAAAAAAATGACGGCAACCACCGGCAATTTCAATTTAAATACAGGGAAGAAAGAGAACTGTTGTATGAGTGTATTCCAATATTTGCAGTACCATTCTAAAGAATGGGATGACCATCTAAGAACAATCTTCATCATCTCATCAATGTCTCAATCTCAATGTGTAAACACTTGGTTGGTGATATCATCCATCCTTAGGGATTGGTTCAAGATGATTCATGGAGTGGATACTCCCCCATTTATAACGGGCAATCATTGATTCAGGGGGTGACAAGGTGCTTTAGATTTGGGAAGGGGATCCCCGACCCCATTGATGTTCTATCTTCTATCTGTCTTTTACTTCTTTCTTTTATCCTTGTACGGAGATCCTTCGTCTCCTTTATTCAGGGGCATTTTTTACTAATAAAATCGCTCAAAAGGACCAGCATCATGACATTTTCAGACAAAAAAGGGCCAGCCTCATGAGCCTTGTTCTACCAACAACATGCACCAATAGCAACAATGAAAAATTACACCATTCTTTTCCATTTCTGTTATCCATTTCTCCTTCTGACAACCAACTAATTCAATCTTCTAAAAAATTTCTGTTTTGAAGAACAGACACTCTGTGACACACAGGGAAACTACAATTCTATAATAATCTTTACAGCCAATTTTGTACACTCAACTCAACCAAGATGACTATCTTATTCAGAATTAATAATACTACTAACCATCCTTTACAACACATATTGCTTATTGCAATTGATGACTGCTACTCAATATACCATTTTAACCATATTACAAGTACTCCAAATACATCTATATAGATATACCAAAAATTAGATTCTCAAAAGCTCTAACAATCATAACATATATACACTAATCATGAAACTAATTCTGCTTTTGGAAAATCAATTATCAAATTATCAATTCTACATAGATGTTTTTTAATTTCAGCTCTTTTGGTTTTAGATTTTGATTTTTATGTGTTAGAAGTCAGCAAAAACACACTTTTATGAGAAAGTTGATTGATATTAGCTTCATATATTAAAAAAAAGGTGACTTTGGACAGTTTTTATGTAAATTAGTTCCAATCAGTCCTAAAATATATAAAGTTCAAATCTTTGCTTATTTAAGAAAAAATTCACCCCCCCCCCCCCCAAAACCCCCCCAAAAAAGAAGTTTTTTTTTCATGCAAACATAAAAAAATATAACAAATTTCAAGTCACATAATTCAAAAAAAAATTTTAAAATTAGAAACCTCACCTTGATATTGTTCAGAGAGTCCACTATAAGAATGCTGTCCCTCGATAGAGATCGATCCACTTCAGACCTCAAAACCCCCCTCAAATTCTTCTCCGCGTTCATATCTATCACAAGAACAACCAAAGAAACTAAATTTAGGGTTTTAGAGGGGGAGAGTGGCACGGATGTAAATAAAGCGAAATCAAGAAACCCTCACTAGCGTAGCTAGGGTTGCGGCCGAGGTGGAGGGAGGACTCGTCGACGATCCTGATCGTCGGTTTCGGATCGACGGCTGCGAGGGCACCGGCGAGGGCGGTCGCCGCCGTCGATTTGCCGCTGCAAGGCTGGCCGCAGATCACCACGAGTGCCATCTCGTATCGCGAGAAATTGAGGTCCTCCGCGCGAGAAATTGAGGGTTTCAATTGGTGGGGGGATGTATTTGTGGTTGAATTGGGTTGTTAAAATAAATGGATTTGCATTAGTTAAATTTGTAATGCTATTTTTATTTCATACATGTATATGAATTTAAAGATAAAAGTATTAATTGAATAATATGATATAAATGAAATATATTTATAGAATATTTGATGTATAGAGTAATAAATTCATATATCATATAATATTTTTTTTCATATTAAAATAAAAATAACATATTTAATTTTAAATTATTAAAATTTGAATAATGATTTAAATATATTTTGCTTATTAGAAAGCGTATTTACTAAGTTTTTTTTAAAAATAATTTTATTTTTTTTACTAAAAATTGAAAATATTTTTTTAATAAAATATGTTTCCTGAAATGCGTTTAGTAATGTGTTTGAGATTTCTACCCAATTAAAAAACAAAAATCAAAATTGTGTTACTTTCTCTTAAGTAATATATTAGAACCCAATATCTATTAAATTTGTTTGATTTTTACACCTGGTCCTTTCACAAGAACCTGCATTCATTTACATCCCCTTCTATGTTGACATTTTAAACCCAAATTTATCGTGCGCGCGAGAGAGAAGACAAAGAAGAGGAGGAGGTTGATGAAGAAGGGTCGCAGATCAATGAGGAGGAGCTTATCTAATTGTTTCAAACTCCATTTGACAATTTATCAGACAAACACAAATCCAAACGATTTTTAGCAAACGTCAGGTTTCATGTGTTTTCTTCCAGGTTTAGCCAAAGAATAAATGTGTGATAGATGTGGAATAGTAAACAAACTAAAAATACTTGGTTATTTTGTGTTGATAACATTTAAAAAAAAAACTAAATATGAAAATAATACAAAATAAAATAATTTATTGAATGAAAACTATCACAAAACAACTTCTTTTTTTTAAAATCTCAAACATTGATATCAGATGATTTGAAGATTACAGATAATATACAAGCTAGTCAAATTCCAATTTTCTCTCTCATAATAAGTTCATCAATTGATCACCGATCCTAAATCTTTCGTATACAAATATTAATATTCCAATATGAAATCTTTTCAAATTTAGAATAAAAACAAGCATTTTAAATATAATTGACAAACTTAAATATACACAATAGTTTGAGTGATTACATGACAAGTAAAATGATGAATGACTATAAGACCCCGTTTGGTTCGTGTCATTTTAGAATGAAATTTGATTACATGTGAGATTACAAGAAAAATATATAAAATTCAGTGTTTGGTTGGTGGTAATCTTGATGGTAATTGTGGACCCCACTGAAATTAAAATTCATCCATGTAGAAAAATATGATGGAATCAGATTCCCACTATTTGTGATGGTAATCTCAAATTCCTCTAGAAATCCTAAATTAGATTACTATTATACCATTTATAAATGATTAAAATTACTATGTATATCCATTCTAAAATAAATAGTTTCATCTTCTTTTTTTTCTCACCACCCATATAATGGGTTTATATAGTCATTTTGATTTTTAATTAAAAAATTATGTTATAATTTTTATATGTGATGTGAAAAATCTTAACGGTGAATTAGATATTAATTTATGTTTTTAAATATATTTTTTATTTTTGTAGATAGGTTTATATATTATTATAATTGGTATAATATGTGATGTGTGATGTAGGTTTAGGCCTAAAGCAATATCTCTGAAGTTCAAAATATTCAACTGATTTAGAAAAATTACTATTATTAGATGTTTAATTACATAATTGATTATTTTATTTATTTTCATTTATTAAATATTTATATAGAGGATTTTTTATTTTTAAGTCCCTATAAACCATAAGATTTAGCGATCGATCACTCACTTCTTCATATTTTGGTTTTAATCCCCAGTTGAAAGGATATGTTCCTTTTTAGTTCATGTGAGGGACATATCTTTAAATTATTTGGTTTTCTTTTTAGTCCCTAGGAGGATTAAAAATGTACATATCCTTTAAATCTGAGGACTAAAACCAAAATATGAAGAAGTGAAGAATCGATCCCTAAATAGGTATGTTTACAGGGACTGAAAACTAAAAAAATCCTTATATAAATAATTATAAAAAATTAACTCTTTTTTTATTATTATGATATGAGTAAAAAAATAAATTTTACAAGTATATATAATAGTAAGGGTATTTTAGATATTTAAATCAAATTCCTTATTATTTTTCCATGTATAAACCAAATATTTGAAAATGATTCTTTGGAGAAATCCACTAGTGAACCAAATAGTCTAATGGAATCAGGATTCCTGATAAAATAATTCCTGGTAAATTAATTCTATTAAAAAAAATGACACGAACCAAACGGGGCCTAAAAGTATCTAAGTATAGCATCCCCCTCCAATGCACATATTTTTATGTTTTTTTCCATGAAGTATGTATTCATAATAGACTACATAATGGATGAAGTGATTTAATTTATATGTTAGATGATTTGAGATCTGTAAGCCCTTATTTTTTAAAAAAATGGTTCAAAAATAGGGTCCAAAATAAGTGAGAATTAGTTGAAATAACTTTAAAATAGGTGTTTGGAGGGCTGTAATAAATGAGAATCTGTACACCAGAATTAACTGGCACATGAATTCTAACTATCTTTTAGAATTAAGTTATTTCATGTTATTCAACCTAAAAGAATACATGAGTTTTTTGTCATATCAACTGTCATAATCTCTTATAAATCAATTATCATCATTTTTTTACATTTTATAAATCTTTATTTATTTACATTTTATCTAAACAACAAATATTTTATTATTACAACCAAAATAATTTAAAAGCATAATCAAATAAAAAATCATTTTATTTTTATTTACACTGGAATAGCCACATATCTTAAAATAACATCCAAACTGGAGCTAAAATGTCTGGCCATCCAGTGCAAGAGGGTAGACCACCTTATCACCCATGGAGTTTGGGGGGACATGTGAACCCCACTGCCAAACCAAAACCAAATGCTTTCCCTTTGAATAAAAACACAAGGAACACTTTCTTTAGAGCTCCCTCTCTCCTTCTCTCACACACACTCACTTTTCCTTTTGTCTGTTGCACTTGTCATCATCATTTCAACACACAGTGGGTGTGTGAGAGAGACAGAGACAGACAGAGAGAGAGAGATGGGAAAAAGAAGGAAAGAAAAGGTCGTGATTCAAAGCTATATGGTACTTTTCTTTTTCCATGCAGCCTTGCAGTGTCTTTGGATTATTATTATTTTTCTCACTTGTTATGCATTAAAAAGGAACATGCTTTGCATTTCTTTTGGGTTACATCTTGTTTTTTAAGGACTGTTGGGGTAGTGGGTGGAGTTGGGTTTTGCTCATTTTATTATATGCCACACTATTCACAATGCAAAGTGGTAGATTTGCTTTATCTTATGATTTTTATTCTAGCCTTTTGCATTTGTTTATATGTTAGTACTTCTCTCAATATGTGGTTTCATTATTAGTCTTCATTTGATTTTTTTAAAATCTAATCACTTATGTGATATGGGTTTCAATTTTTTTTTTCATGTTCGTTTGGGGAGAATATCTAGGTATTCTTTGAGCATCTGATGCAGTATGTGTTGTACTCAAATCTCCCCCCCCCCCCCCCCCCAAAAAAAAAAAAGAAAGAAAAAAAGAAAGAAGTGATTTGATGCTTGTAATATAGGCTTCAAGTGAAAAAAAGAGAGAAGAGATACTTTGATTTGTATACATTGATTCATTTTCATGTCTTTTTTTTTTCTCCCCCTATTCATGGGCCCATTTGCTTTAGATGATGAAATGACTTGAGTGGAGACAAACATCTTTTCCAGGATTATGTGGCCTCCCAAACAAAATGAAAATCAGTTCTTGAATTGTCCCCCAAGGGACCTTAAAATATAAAGTAAAAGAAGCTGATCTTTTCCTCCTAGTTTTGGAAATTATGCTCCTTGAGTCATCTTAAAGGAAGACCCTTCTATGTATATAGAATAAAATTTTGATAGTTTGCCATGAAGGTTTTGCTTCTGAATAATTTATATAATTTTTTTCCAATTCAGTTAAATGACTGTTAATATAACAATTACTCACTTTCTCTATGTTCAATTGATTCCTTTTCCCCACTAGAGTGTAACAGACTCTACCTTCGCTTTTACAACTGGGGATTCCTCAAAAAAAAAAAGGGAACAAATGATTTCCCCCGCATGTAGAATGGAATGCATGTAGAATGTCAAGTAAAAGATTGCATAATTAAGTTTTGTGGATGATTCATAGCGCGGTTTGGTAACCTATTTCATTCTCATTTTTCTGGAGAACCCAGATATATAATTTTTGGAATCCTTCATTCATGTGGTTATTACTGGGCGTCCAAACAAAATTCCCTTTTATTTTTCCTTCCCATAAAATCTATCAGAAGTAGATTACTAATGACGAAGGAATTCTCCTTTCAAACCAGAGTAACCAAACTACCCATATTCTTTCTTACTCTCAGTTGAATTGTTTGGTAGTCTTTTTTTTCTGATAGTTATTCTGTTGGCTGTCACTTTACCCAACAAGTTTTATTTTGTTTCGATCTCATATCTTTCAATAACATTATAATAGCCAACTCTAGTTACCTACCAGGACATCTTCTTTATAGAAATGGATGTTTTTTTCTTCTGAACTGTAGTTCACATCTTGATGAGCTAGTTAGTGTTAGATTTGCCTTCCTGTTGCTATTATAATCTGGAGTACAAAACCATGGACAATTTGCATAATTGGCTTTTACATATTCAACTAGACAAGTTCCTGTGCCTTGTCAATGTTGTACTGTAATAATAAATGGGTGGGAAATATGAGGAATCAGCGTGCCTCTGATCACTCGCCGTAGTTTCCGCGTCCCCCCTGACATGAAAGCTCATCCAGTCCTTTTTCTCCTTTTAATTGTGAATGTGCTGCTTTCTACTATCAAATCACGGTTTCTCTGGCAATATAAATCTGTAAGATCTCAATCTGTTGCCCTTTTTCGTATTAGGTATAAGTTTGGATCATATTCAGTTTGAATTCGAACGTATAGGAAATAATATTCGTACCACCACCTTGCAGCCTTTCTTGTTATAGTTCATACTTTTCTGTGACAACCTTTTTTTTAGTTCACATCATGCACATTGGATTTTTTTTATTTACCAGTAACAATACTGTAATGTGCTCTTGCTTTTAGAAAAAAATTCTTTGAAGGTGTGCAGTATAACTTTTTTAACCAATGACTCTCTCTCTCTCTCTCTCTGAATGGTGGTTAAAGTTAATGCCTCTTCGTTTGGGCAAAGTATAGGATTCGTTTGTGGAGGAGGGAACCAATACACAAGAATACCTCAAGAGAGTGGAGATTCCCTAGTACAAAGGTTTCCTTATCATAACTTTTTTGTCCCCACTTATGTTGGTTTTTCTTGTGAATAACATTGTGTTGAAGATTTATCCACTATGATCGTCAGCCATTTGATTGAGTTGGAAAGAGATGGATCAGAACAAGGAACATGCGATAACTAACCACTGTCTGAATTCTTCTTGAACTTCTCCATGTTCATGTACTTGGTCACTAGCTTGGTGCTAGTATTAATTTGGTTGGTATCAATTTGTCCTACTTCCTTGTCAACAATTTCCTTTTCTTGGGAAGGCTTTCTTCCTTTTTTTCTTACTTTTTTTTTGAGAAATGGGTATGTGAAGACTTGGAAATAATTAAATGTTTGAAATGAAATATCTCACACACACATACATGCTCTTTTTTTTCTTTTCTTTTTGCCGGGGGGGGGGGGGGGGGGGGGGGGTAGAGGCTTTTAAATTGACAGAGTGGTCAATTTGGTGGAGGCAACATGAGCAATCTTAGTTGATCTTTTTAAAATCATGTTTCTTTTGCAATTCATGTCCATTGCATTTTTTTTGGCTTGTGTTTTATGATATTTGACATGGACAGAAGTCCACACTTCCACTTAGGCGCCTTATATTTGTGAAGGGGACAAGGTTCAATCTTGTGTTCATATTATTGCTTTACATGCCTTCTGCTTATCTGAAGTTAGCTCCCGCAATTTCCTTATTGTTTAGCTTTTTTTTTTGGTTGATATGACCTCCTCTCAAGGTAAAAAGAACCACTTGTTAAGAAATTCTGTTGTGAAATTTCTATATTTTCATGTTGTCATTAGTTAGTAGATCCATAGAAAAGCTATGAGAGATTCTGAATTCTCTTGGCGGCATTATACCACATTTTGTGAATTACTTGTGCTCTGAATGAAAATCCCACCCACCCATAATCTCACAAATGCACTTCCTTGTTTATGTTGACTAATAATCATGCAGCAGTTACTTTGTTCCTTTCATCTGGCATATTTTGTTAATTCTATGACACACAGATATAGCCTTTAAAGTTCCAACTTGGATGCTAATTTTGGAATTGAATTCCACTGACATTATTATTGGTGATGCAGATTCTATACTGATCAGTGAAAGACCAATCTCAAGACACATTGAAGATCTTCAACACACATCCTGCTATCATATGTACACATTGTTTTGCTGATTACATGATCAAAACCACCATACATTGGTTAAGTCATATCCAAAGGTGAAAGTGTTTGACACACATACAGTGAAACGGTGTGACAATTCACGGATCGTGTGGCTATTTATAATGCGCGAACCATAACGAGCAACAATGAATGATTTGGGAGGAGACAGGCCGAGGTCTTGGAACATCTACACTGGTGGAGTTTCAAATGGTCCAACATCTACACCTGACAGGGACCCTCCATGGAAGGACTTGGGCTCATCAATGAATGCTATCTCATTCGGATTTGTTGCCACAGCAATCTTGATATCAATGTTCCTGATCATGGCCATTTTTGAGCACCTGCTGAGACCGAGGAATGCCACGGATGGGGCCATTGGATCAGCCATCAATCGGGCTCAATTGCATGCGTCTGGAAAATTTTGGAGCCCTCACAATGTAAGCTTCTATCTCAACATGGCTTTTTCTAACTGCTTTGATATGATGGTGTCACATTAAAGAGAGTGTTAGTATGTTTTGTTGACTTAGGCTCCATTTGGAACCAATTTTCAAAAACAACTTGTGCGATTTTGGAAAAGCTACTCTTAGTCTACTTTTTCAAAAAAAAAATTCATCAACTTTTAAAACTCAAAAAAAAATCTGAAATTAAAGGTTAAAGTTCAAAAATACTCGTATTCTAAATTATTTTCATCCTTCTAATATGGAAATACATATTCGAGAACTAAGGGGCCGTTTGGAAATTCGTTTGAAAAATATGATTTTGTATAAAACTTGATTTCTAGAAAGCTCATTTCTTTTCTTTTTAAAATATATTTTTTGTACTAAAACGTGAAACAAACTCTTTAATTAAGTAGGCATATCTAAAACCGTTTGGAAACACATTTAGTTTTTTTTTTTAATTTCTGCAAAAGCAAAATCGTGTCCAAGCAGGTTTCCAAACGGCCCCTAGTGTTGTCAAACTTAAAATTATATTTTATTTGGTAGGCAAATGTTTCTAAATTTTTTTTTACTAATTTCGTGGTTAAATTTTATCTCATAAGCAAAAGCAAGGCTTAAGCCCAAGACTTCTCAGTGTAAGAGAAGAGGGGATAATTCTATCAACCTGTCGAGAGACGGTCCTAACGTTTCTAAATTATTTGACTTTAGAAACAAAGCACAAGTGCATTGGAATAATGATTAATCAACATACATTGCATTTTGTATCTAGAGATCTTAATCTATACCACTTGCTATGGCATGAAATCATTTGTGTTCTCAACACATAGAAACTATGCATTGACCAACCAGTGAGTGTCATGTAGATGATTCAAAAGAAATTAAAGCATGCACACACTGGTTTTTTTGTAAATAACATAACAAATGGTGATATTTTTATGAAGTTGCTTTTTTAATGTCTACATTGCAGATTCTCATTCGACAACACACCCTGTGATTGTCACATAGAGGATTTAAACCCACTTGCTATCCTCATAACATCGAATTGATTTATTCTTGTTTTTCCATAATGACAGGCGACAACTTCGCATCCATCCGATTTTTCAGTCTTGATGCCTGGCCAAAAATATCCCACCTACATTGCTCAACCAGCTCCCCTGCCTTGCCCAAGAGAAGGTGCATATTGGCCTTCACATGAACCTCCCTCAGCTGATCCTCCATAGTCACCTTTTCATGGTGGAAGAAACCTTTGTAGGTCTTGTACAACAAAATAGTCTGTATATCCTCAAAAGGCTGAATGTGCCCACCTTTTGTATCTTCACTTTAAACACATTCAGTCATGCAAACTATCTTATTGTAGAGGACCTACTTTTTTATATCTTCACCTGTACCTGCAGACATTTTGATGTGTGAAGTTTACATTTAAATACATCCTCCAGAGAGGAATGTATCACTTTTCCATTTTGTTATGTTTCATGGATGGACTGCAAACATTTTTTTTTAAATATTACGCTCAATTCATTTTACAGTCCATGATACAAGCACACATGTTTTCAACTTTTTGTGAATCATTTACCTCGTGTAATAATAATATATGTATTATTTTATTAGATGAACTATATATTTCAATAAATTGAATGATATCATTTATATAAAATATAAATAATTCATAATGAGATATTTTGATACAATAAGTGAAAGGGGGAGGTATACATGATTACATTTGTGACTAAAAAAAAGGATTGATTGTAACAGTTTTTTCTTAATTTTTTATGTACTTTACTTGTGAAGTACATTCTTTTAACGAAGTGCATAGTTGTTTAGACTCCATGACCATCTCAAATTAAATGAAGTGCATATGTTGTTACACAGTTTTTATTTTTAACTTTAATTTAAGTCTCATATGCGTTAATAAAAAATTACCAAAACATATATTCTTACATTAACAAAAAATATACTTCGACAGAAATTTTTAAATTTTTTCATATTTTCTATAAATCCATCTATGCAATTTATTGGAATACATGTTTCATTTTTTTTATAAAAACACATTTACACATTAAATGAGGTATACAATTTTAAAAAAAATTAATATAGATTAAAATTAGGGCTGGAAAAAAAAAACTATACATAACATCATCCAAAGAATTTGGTCACATCAGATTTGAATGTTATATTGTTACAACACATGCAAACAACCCATAACATGGAACCATTACATAGAATACTTCAAAAGCTATGATACAAAGCCAAAAAAACATCCCTCCCACCAATTCCATCCACAACCTCCACCACCAAAAACCTCTCCAAAAACCACTCCCTATTGTCTCCAGTTTTCACTCTCCTCTTCTCTTCACTTCCAAACCAATGCGCACACACAGTTTAAAGCATTGTATCATCCAATATCAAGGCCTCCCCTACCCCTCCTCGTCGGGCAACAACATCGTCAGAAGCGAATACTTCACCCGCAGCGATACCTTCCCCCTCTCGATATGCAGCTTCGCACCTGACACCACCCAGTACCCCGGCGAATGTTGCGGACCCCTCACCATCTCCGTCGTGTCAATGAACTTCAGCAGCCTCAATCTCTGGACAGGAACAGGCGGCCCGCCTGGATACACTGCCGAGTTGATGTTCACGTTCTCGGGCCTGGGCGGGGGCTTATGGGCAGCCGCAGTCGAGAAGTGCGTGCTGATGAGGGTGGATATGAGGCCCGACTTCTGGGCAGCACCGGGGGAGCCT